>KV428204.1:0-45901 GCA_001632355.1 Sistotremastrum suecicum HHB10207 ss-3
ATATGATATGATATGATATGCGATATTTTGCGATATTAAATATCCGTTTTTGCAACACTATGATTGACTAGTTGACGGTCGACTCTGAGGAATCATCCGGCGACTTTCGTCAATTCTCGTGGCCGCTTCGAGTAATTGTTTAGAATCACTATGATACTCATTCATTCCTATCAATGCCATGGCATTCCTGATGGCGGGATCGATTCCCACCATGAATCGATGGCGGATAGTTATCTCAGCTGGAGGTTCCGACATGGACTTAGCGGCTTGAGTCAATTTGCCATAGAACTTGAGAACGGAATCTGCGCCTTGTCGTAATGAATTGAATTCGACGCTCGCTTTCATTAATCCAGTGGGAGTGATGAATCGATTATACAAGGATAATGCTACGCTCTCGAGAGTGAATATGGTCCCATATCCCTTTTGAGGCATCAGCTCCTTCCTGTAGAATTCTTCAGCATCACCGGAGAGCTTGGTGGCATAAATTCTGATTTGTTCATCCATTGAATGAGGTCCCATAAGATTATATGATTCTAATAATGCTATCATGTTGACAAGCATAGCTTCGAATCTTTCAGGATCGTCTTCCCCAGAATACGATTTGCCGGCCTCGAGCTTTATGCCTACGGTGGCCAATGCGGACTTCGTAGGTATTTGCAGACGATTGGTATTCCAGGCTCTTCGGATGATTTGAACAATCTTCGGCAACGATGGGTCCGTAGCATCCCAGAATGGCGCGTCTAACATAGGAGCAGGTTTATCTCCTTGGGGAGGGTCCATGCCATCGACTAATGCATTGGCACTATCGGATGGGTGGTTATATTGAATATCGGTCTTAATATAACCTCGTTGGCCGGGGTGCGTATAACCACCTTGGCCGGCCGGGGCTGATCGAATCATGGGGGTGATGGAAAATCTTTCATTATTCGTCGGAGGGACGTAGGGGACCTGAGAGATCGCATGAGGTGCGTTGATTATGCCTGTTTGAGGTCCTGTTGAAGATGATCTGACTCCGGGAATATTGGGCCCCATCGAGGACGGAAGTACTCCTCGGCGATCGATAGATGGTCTTGATTGGGGATAAGCGGCAATCCCTGCGTGAGGATCGGGCAGGTATTGGTGATGATCTCCCTCAATTTTGATACTAGGTAATTGAGGGTTCACCGAGGCGAACCTGGGAAAGTATCGTAGAGAGCCGGCAGTCTCTTCCCTTGCTGTATTAGTTGATTCGCGTGCGCGGATGGCCGAAGTAAGGGGTTCTTCAGTCAATCGGTCGTTCCCAATGGCACGATTAGGAGTCGAGGTCTTTACTTCCCTCGTGTTGCGACGTGATCGACTGCTCTGAGATTGGGGAGAGTCATTCCTAGAATGAGGGACCCTTAATTGACTGTTCCTTTGTTTCAATTGTTCACTAGCGATCTTCGCATAGGCGGTGCCGGTCAAATAGGCATCTTTAAGTAGTTCGCGCCTATTTTCATATGACATTGTCTTTGCATTAGGATGGACTACAATGCAGCTAATATCAAATAATTTCTGACGAAGATCAGGAGTATCGGCGATATCGCTATCTACTTTGAATGATAGTCTCGCTAACTCTTGATAAGATTTGCTGTCAACCCAGTCCGATTTATTCATACGAAGTATTGCCATCATAAGATTCTCATCTGGATGGTCGACTTCATTCCGATAATCAGTATTATCGGCGGCGGCCTGGAGGACATCAAGATCGTCGAAAGTAATGTCATGTCCTGTTGTGGGATTCTTTGCGGGGGAAGGGGATCTCCACTCGGCGGATCTGGGTAAGGATCGTCCTCTGGATTTCCGCGAATTTCTGCTCGTCCGAGAGGATGAAGATCCGGGGGATTCGTTACCCGGTTGAGCGCGCATGCTGAGGTCGTGGATGATAGTACGACTATCATCCCGAGGAGGGGGAACCGAAGGGACCAATTGTCTCCAATTGTCCCCTAGTAGACTAGCCATATGTTTCTCATACTCTCCGGGACGAAGAGCCTGATAATCATATATCTGATTATCGAAGTGTTTCTTGAGATCCCGTTTCTTCTTGAGTTCCAGCTCGATCTGCTTCAATTGGAAGTCCAATTGAAGCACGCCGGACTGAGAATCCTCTCTTCCTTTGAGGATGGCGGGTAGGGTCGCGGAATTGATAGTATTCGCGCTGAGACCAGCGGAATGGGGAGTAGCGGTCTCAACCTCTCTACCCTTTCCCTTATCTCTTGCTACATCTTCCGCTGTTGGGGAGCCTTGAGGTAAGGGGATATTTGAAGGTTGAGCCGATCCGCTAGGATCGGCGTACAGATCGTCGTGGGAGGTGTCGGCGATTTCCAAATTGCTGTTGCTGGCAATTTGTTGAGGGGGTATAGTTGGGGCACTTGCTGCGCGAGCCCCTGGTATAGGTGTGGAGGCCTTAGAACCGCCACGACCGGTAGCGTTGCCTTTCGGTGCGCCACGTCCGGCACCGGTTCCACGAGTTGGATGCGACATATTGGAGGGACCAATATGGAATCCGGGGTATTCAGAGAATAACTAGAAGGAAGTTCAAAAAACTGTAATAGGTTGGATTAGTTGATGTCACGCAAAGGCTGAACTCGACCGAGTATGTATTCTCTAGAGTGCAGCGGGTGACAGAAGTAAGTTGTTCTTACATAATCTAAGCGTCTACTCGAATAGAGTTGATTACGTAATCTACTGCTATTCGAGTCTCTAAGTGTGGTATCTAAGTATTGTACCCTTTACACAGTCAGCATGCCCCCTTGGCCCACACGGTCCCAGATTTGACGAAAGAAGTCAATTATCCTGCCACTGGTCCAGATCGCTTTCCGATCACAAATGGAGGCCAAAGCGATGTTTATCGCGCAGATCTACTCGGAAAACCCATCGCTGTGAAAGTCATGAGATATTTCGAGATGCAAGGCGAGGAGCGAAGGCGAAAGATAGAGAAGGTGACTCGTCTCTCATCATATATCTCTATGGCTGATCTGAAGTGTTGTGATAGAGGCTTGAAAGAGAGATGCGAGTCTGGTCGAACTTGTCACATCGCAACATTATCCCTTTTTTAGGATTTTGCTATTTTCCCAATTCCTCCCATAACTTCTCGTTGGTTTCGCCTTGGATGGAGAATGGGACCGCGATAGCTTATGTGAAAAATAATCCGCATATCGATAGGCTGCCAATAGTGAGGCTTTTTTATCGCAAAAATGTGAGAATTCAAGCTCTTTGAGCAGATGGTCGGAATCTTTCGGGGCATTCGCTATCTTCACCACAATGGCATTGTCCATGGAGACATCAAGCCGGTACATCTTCTTATCATTATCTTTAAATGACACGGGCTCATATCGCGACAGAGCAACATCCTGATGTCTGATAAGGGTGTTCCCCTTCTTGGGGATTTCGGATTGGCAAAATTACAGAGAGGGGATCTGTCAATGATGGAACATGTCGATGCTACATTTGTGTCAGTCTCTACTGCCACACAGGAAGGGACAACGCGGTACATGGCACCAGAACTATTCTTGGACCCTGGGCCATCAGGAATCCAGCCAAAGCCTAATTTCCAAACTGATGTTTGGGCTTTTGGTTGTGTCCTACTTGTTCGTTTTTGTATTTATGAAAGCCATATGCTTTTCGATGCTAAATGCTTGTTCAGGAGATCATCACTTTACTTCCTCCGTACTCTGCCTGCAAATCAGACCTCAATGCTCTTTCGGTGATCATCAGCGGACGGCTTCCCTTTGTTCACTCTCCTCAGTCTTCAAGTAGCGCTTTCCCCGAAGCGTTCAGACCTCATCCTGGGATTTGGTTTCTGTGTTTGAGGTGTTGGGAAAAAGATGTCGGAACGCGTGTATCACTTCCTGAGGTCCGCGACTGGCTGAGGTACGATCATCATCGCCGTTTTCTCTCTGACGCATGTGATCTGACCCGTTGACCAGAAATCACACTCAATATCGCGGTCCCCCGAACGTTGAAACTCTTGATTCGGTCACCATCAAAGGCCCAGCTCTTGGCTCGCGTTCGGTGGGACGGCATGTCAAACAGCGGAGGCCTAGAGCGTGGAGAATTTCATCCTCCGACATTGTGGAACATTCGGATGGTTATATCCTGTCGAACCACAAGTTGCTGATGGATCAGAGCCGAGGTCTTCCAGAACCCAGAGGTGGGATTCGACATAATCCGCCTCCAATGCTGAGACGCTATGATGATGATCCTCCATTCCTCAATAAAAGAAGACACACTTTAGAGATCATGCGATGTGTCCATGGGGTCGATCATTCAGAAACACTGCGGGGTACGCATGAGTTCATGCTAACGCTTGAACAGTGCGGTGTGTTGGAGGATGCGATTGAGATAGGCGCCGACCTCGTCCTACGTCTCTGGAAGAAATTTGGCGGCGATGACTTTCGACTACACGAGAGTGTGACGGAGTACGGTAGGATACTCAGACGGCTTGGAAAAAACCAGGAAGCTGCACGCTGGGAGAATGTGCTCACATACCCTGTGGACTATGGAGACCAAGATCCAGACAGTAGTAATGACGATAACCTGGAGGACTCGCCTTAAATTCCTCCGTATTCCTCGTATTTGACTTGATGATTGCTCACAACTGTCATTGATATAGAAGAATGTATGTCAATGCTAGAGGGAGTCAAAAGACAATACGCAATATGACGTCGCCTTCGCCATTGCTGCCGTACCTTGCTTTAGTACGTACTTGGTACGTACTAGATTGCACGTCTTTGTTGTGCTTTGTTGACAACTTGTTGTCGACTGTGTTTTTGACGTTGGATGTGACAATGTCGCTCCTTCCTTGCGTCAAATCACATCTCCGTGTCAGTGGGCCTCATATCCCTCGTTCCACGTCTCTTTCCTCTGCAAGCTTCACGGCACTTTCAATCAGCGTTATGCGTCCATTGAGCACTAGCGAAGTGTCGCACAAGATACCGGTACCATCGACTTGTACTGCTCCCAAAGACAAATTGAGTGTTCGGGCTGCTCAAAAGGCCATAAATCTTTCAGTTTCGGATCTGACAATCCTATCCTACGCCGTTCAATTTCGTTTCCCCATGACAACACGCGGCCAATGCGACGTCTATCGCGCGGAACTCGACGGACTCGGATTCGGCATCGCCATAAAGGTCATGAGATAAGTGAAAATGCAAATGGAAGAACGAAATCGGAACATGACACCGACTGTGTACTTCTCGTTATTTTCATCATATGATATCATGGCTAATTTATCTATATAATAGCATCTGTAGAGCTGCCTGGGAAATGCGACTTACTCGACTTTAAATCATCCAAAATATCATCTCTTTTCTGGGACTCTGCAATTTTCCCCATTCATCGAAAAGATTCTCGTTGGTTTCATCTTGTAGGGGATTGCGATTCCTTATTCTTACTATGTTTAAAAAAAGGATCCCCGTGTTGATAGGCTGTTTATCGTGAGACTTGTCAATTGAATAGATGCAAACTTAGATAATTGAAGAGATCAGTATTATTTTCACAAGAAGGGTCTCGTTCACGGCGACCTGAAAGCTGTGGATGAAGACTTCGTTGGTTGATGAGCTTGAGTGACCAGAGCAACATCCTGATATCTCGTAGTGGCGTTCCTCTTGTCAACAATTTCGGATTGGCAACATTACTGAGAGGGGATTTCGCTGCCTTTAAGAATACACGTACGACGTTTGCGTCACTTTCCATCGACACACAAACAGGGAACGACGAGAAACATTGCACCACAGCTTTCTCGGGCCCAGGGCCCTCGGGATAGCGCCCGAAGCCCAGATATCATAGAGATATCTAGGCCTCTGGCTACGTGCGATTGATTGGTTTGATTTGCTGGAGCCGTGGGCTCTTAATATCGCAAGGCGTGTTGCGGAAATCATCACTCTATTTCCTCCGTATCAGTGATGCAAATCACCTCTCAATGCTCTTACGGCGTCCAACAGCGGACCGCCTCCTTTTTTTCACAACCCGCATACATCAAAGAAGCCATTCCCAGAAGCATTCGCACCTCATCTTGAAGATTGGTTCTTGTGCCTGAGGTGTTGGGACGTATCCTGCAAGGAATCCCGAGAAACCTGCAGGCAGCGCCAAGGAATCCCCTTTTTGTCTTCGGTCCCCAAGATCGAGTTTGCTGACTTACTGTATCATCCGCCATCTACATTCTGATTAATGGGATTTTTCTGATGCTCGCTCTAGCCTCCAGATTCCTATGACGATGATATGGGTAGTTATACTCATGTCAGAAGGGAAACACGAGCGGCACGAATAAGCTCCTCTCTATCCGGACTTTCATTAACCAGTGACTTGAAGAAGCCACCATTCCGGCATAACAGAGCAGATGGACTGTCAAACTCGACGACCTCGCCTTTATCAAGGACCATCTACAAAAGAGCGTCACAACGACTTCAGAATCAAAAACGATGACGTACTATTTTATCGGAATTCATGATCGTCTGAAGACGATGAGCCACGGTGATCACCGTTGCATCTTTGAATTCAGTTCTGAGCGACTCTTGAATCGCGTGATCTGTTTGATGATCTGCACCGGAGTTAGTACGTCAGTCAATTCTAAGAAACCAGGTTTACCTATAGCAGCAGTTGCTTCATCCAGAATAACAATCTTGCTCCCTCTCAGGATCGCTCGGGCAAGTGCGAGAATCTGTCTCTGCCCTTGTGAGAAATTCGACCCCCCATTCGAAACATCCGTATCCAGTCCAATCTTCCCATCAGAATCATCACCCTGAATAGAATACAACCCCGCAGCACGTAATGCATCGTTCAAAGTAACATCTTCATGTTCACCGAAAGGATCTAGATTCTCTCGGATATTCCCGACGAGTAATTCGGGGTGTTGAGGGATGATTGTGATGTTGCTTCGGAGGATGTCGAGGTTGATTTTGGATGTGTCGATGCCGTCGTAGAGGACGTTGCCGGTGGTGGGGATGGCTCGAAGTAGAGCGAGCGCCATTGAGGATTTTCCAGCACCCGTCCGTCCGACTGCCACGTGGGCTGATGTAAGCATTCTTTTCGACTTTCTCCGATTTCGAATGACTCACCGATTCCCATACGTTGACCGGATTTCAGTGAGAAAGAAATGTTCTTGAGTACGACTGGCCCATCTGCAGAATATCTCGCAGACAGATTCTCAACGCGCAACTCTCCGCTCGCAGGCCAATAAGCAGCGACTTTCCCTTCTTCGGTCGGTTCAGGTTCATGATCGATATCCAAGAAGTCTTTGATCCTTTCGATACTGCACCGAGGATGTCACTAACCAGGGATATGGTGATATTAGTGAAAAGGTACCTATTGCCCTGTACCTCCAAGTCGTTAAACTCTCGTATCCAGCTGAGAAGCATATCCGTCCAAGCAGCAATAAGCGACAACGTGAATCCAACTCGCCCTGAGGAGAGATCTCTTCCGTATACGAGGTACGCAGCGACCGCTCCGGTGAATAAGCTCCCGAGTGTCTTGGTCCTTATACCGATCCACCTGTAGACATGATGAGAATTCGTCCGGCGCGATCTCGAGGCTGTGGCTCACCGATTGAGGTTCATGTACGTCCGGCTCACATGCGTGTATAGATCAATACGCGCGAAAGATTCTTTCAGCACAGATTCCTGAGCTCCGTAGGCTCGTATAGAAACTACATGGAACACATCATCAGCATCCAAAGTCAACCGCAATCAAAACAATCGCACCTAATCCATGAAGAGCAGCCCCAACATGACTCAAAACCGGACTCCTAGCATTCGATCTCATCCTCTTCAAAGGCAACTGCGCCTTAATATAAATCTGCCCGAAAGTCAATCCGAGTGCTATCACAATAACACCCGGAACGAGAGTGACGTATCCGGCTGATACGACGATGGTGATAAAGTATGTTGTTAGTCGTGTTGATTCCCAGAAAACGATGAATGCGTTGTTGGGTAGGACTCCGTCGATGATTTGGAAGTCTTGAGCACAGCGGGCTATGACACGTGATATTGGGACTGTATCGAGCCATCTGGGATATGTGAGAACGGTAGTGGAAGTACGAGCGAAAGAATAGTTTACCTGAGCGTGGCGGAAAGGACTGATTTGATGAGATTTTGATGAAGAGATCGCGAAGCTCGTATGCCGCCAATCTCGAAGTACGCAAAGTTGACGATCAAGATGCTAATGTCAAGAACAGCAATGATCGTATAGATCCCCAAATACCTATCCATTCTGTGAGCACTCTGCAGGAGAAAACAATAATGTCTTACAATCCACTCGGAACACCGCCAGACGGAGGATCAACGTATTGACTAGACCACCATCCCAGGAACCAATTCCCCCCCAAGCCGAAGACGGATTGTAACAGCAGCATGATAGCTACGAGTGTGAAGAAAAGAGGACCGCCGAGGTGGACGAACCAAAGTCGCGCTTTTGGATATTAATAATTCAGCGAGAGAAGGAGGCTTTGGGAGAGGATTTTTACGTACCGGCTGCCCAACTTAGATGTCCTTCAGGCATCTCTTCCGCCACAATCAATTTCCCATCTGATTTCTTCAAGTTCTCTGCTTCATCTCCTTTCGACAGTCCGTCACTCGGTTTATCAATCACCCCCTCCTCCTTCCTCTCGGTCTCTTTCAAAGCCTCCCTACTCTCCTTCCCCAAACCCCCCTTCATCGCCTCGCGCACCGTCCTCAACCTCCCAACAACCCCCTCCTCAATCCCCACCACATAATTCGCAAAGGGTTCACAGAGTGCAACATTATTAGTGACCAAAAGAATGGTACGACCTTTGATGAGCTCTCCACCGAGACAATTCCGAGCAACCCATTGAGCTGTGTGGACGTCTAGAGCTGAGAGAACGTCGTCTAGGAGGAGAACGGATGCACGCGAGTACAAGGCTCGGGCAAGCGTGATGCGAGCTTTTTGACCGCCGCTGTAAGAGAAGAACGATGCGACTTACATAAGCACATCCACGACGCTTGCACAGAGGACTCACCTCAAGGTTATTCCCCGCTCTCCAACCTCGGTCATATCACCCCCTTCAAACCCATCCAAATCCTGTCTGAGCCCAGTCTCCCAAATTACCCTCTCAAATCGCTCTTCATCGTACGCAGCGCCAAAAAGAATATTCTCCTAAAACGGAAGAATTACATCAGCATCCGATCTCCGACTCCCTTTTCCTCCATTCTTCCGACTGCCGGCCGGCTCGATGGTTGATAAATCAAAAAAATACTCACTCGAATCGTATCATTCAAAACCCACGTCTCCTGCGCAGCATACGCGACTCCTCCCCCATCCCCGTTTCTTGGGAGACGATAATATCCTCCCGGAGCCGAAGGAGAGAAATACATCTCCCCGAGGAGAGCCATCAAAAGAGATGTCTTTCCGGATGCTGTGGGGCCGTAGATTAGTGTTTTGGAGGAGGGGGGAAATGAGAGGGTGTGCGGGATGCGGAGGGTGAATTTTCGATGAGATCGGGGGTTTGGGATGGGAGTGGTGGTGGTGGTGGTGGTGGTGGGAGTTGTTATTCCGCTGGTGGAGTTGCATTTGTCCCAGCGGAATATCGCGTCACGTATTATCACTTCCGAGTCTAATACCGATCCGTTGCCGAGACAACTGGGAGATTCGAATCCAATAGTTCTCCCTATACAAAACATCAGTCTCATTACCAAAACTGATCAAATTCTGAACTCAGACGTACACTATTCAAGAATTCTCCGACACGATCAAGGGATACCTTTCCTATATAAAAAATAAACAAAAAGTCAGCGGAAGAGTACGAGTGATGGAAATGAGAATGGACCTCGGAGGATACCCGTTATTATCCAAAACATGGTGTGCATATCATGATCGAGTATATTGAATAACTATCACAGGTCAGTCAACTTGAGTGCGATTCTGTGAGTTATTTAGGAGGAACGTACCACGAGCGATGAAAACACTTTCGAGGCTAGGATATCCCGTTAGCATACTATCCGTCTCATAACACGTTTACATACCGATCAAATCTTCACCCATCACCAAAGTCTATCATTGCACAATAAGCCGACAACCAACGTCACGAATTGGGTTATGAACGTACGTAGACAGCATAAGTAACAACCTTCGTCGCCATCGGAATAAACACACTATTCCCCATGACACATCCTTCAGCAAGGTTCGATCCGAGGAATGGAGGGAGGAAACGTACTTGGCCATTATACTGATACAATCCAAAACAACATTTCGGAATATCTCCCTCAATTCCTCTAATCCACCTCAATCAGACCATCACAACAAGCAAAAGGGACAAGGAAGAAAAGGGAAAGGGGGGAAGGGGGGACAGACCTTGTCGTTTATCGTATATCCTCCCTTCAACTTTTCGTTCCCAAGCAAACAATTTGACCATCCGTATAACATTCATCACTACCCACATCCCCCATCATCATCAACATCGCCCAAAATTGATAAAAGGGAGGGGAGGACGTACTCTGAGTAACAGCAGCGATCCTCGAATCAGCTTTCTTCATCCTCCCTTCTTGTACGATCAAGATTCTGGTGCCTAGATATCCGGGGATGGGGAGACAGAGGAGCATAGTCGCCAACCCGACCAACGCACTGCACCCCGTCATCATTTTCTTGATACAACATTTGGAGGAGAGGAGGACGTACCTCCATCCGAGGATGAAATAGAGTATTAACATACACATCATTGCATGAATCACCAGTATCACTTCCACCCAATTCATATGAGCGTCATACAGGGTGAGGAGGGGGGGAGGAGGGGGACGTACGTGGTCTCATCCATTCTTGAAACGTGATTAAGAGATCCACGTCGCCTGTCATGAGATTATTGATCTTTCCTATATAATCTTCTTTTTCATCTGACGCTTTCTTCGTATCCGTCTCCGGTACTTCCGTTGATGGAACGTCGTCACTGTGGCTCGAGGTGGATGTGGAGTTCGATGCGTTCGTAGTGTTCAGTCGTACGCGCAAAGAATGGACGAGCAACAACTGCGTAATAAGCGCTTGCGTCTTCGCAAACACAACAGTCTACAAAAAAAAACCAATATCAAGGTCAATGAATTGCGAAAGGGATGGGATGAGGAGACGCACTTGATAATAAAGATATATCTCATTAAGCAACGTCCCGAATATAGGACCGATCGTGAGCCACAGAATCCATACCCATGGTCTAATATTCGACTCCTGGGTTTCTGTTCGATTTTGAGGGGAAGGAGGGGATTCGAGATAGGCGAGGATACGGTTCGTTGCGAGGGGCCATGCGAAGTCTGTCGTTGCCTATAATGAGACGTGTGTAAGGTGAGATATCGAGGAGGGAGGGGTGGGCGTAGTAGGCGTACTTGGAGGAGTGTCACAGCCGTCATTATAAGATATTGTTTCTCTGAGTGCACAAACGCAACGTTCGTAGGTGGAGGGGATGAATGGGGGTTGGACGTACTGAATAATATAATCAGACTCCATGAGAAATTCCGCTTTCGTCCGCTCATCACAGGATCCAACACCTAAACACACCTCAGTCAACGATCGACTCCCGAATTCGTTGACGATGCATGACGTACATGGAATGAATGCTTAGAGAGATACTCAGTCTTATCATCTTCTGCCAACCTCGGAATATCTTCCCATCCAAACCCTCCTTTCTCGCCCTCTTTTCCATTCCCATTTTTATTTTCGTTCTTGAAAGCTTTCCAAACGAGAGGATCGAGGAAAGTGAAGTATGCAAAGGAGAAGTATGAGGATATTTGATGCAACGCGGGAGGGTGGGGATTCTACAGGATACTTGATCAAATTAGGCGGGAGAATGAGGGGATTTGGAGTAGGGAAAAGACGAACGGAGGGATCGAGAGGGACGTATCGGCGCGGAAGTAAAACAGGGATAAGGGCGCCGCTGAGGAAGAGAAGGGTGACGCGTGTATATTTTAGCCAGTCCACGATGGACAGATGAGTTGAGGGAGAGGAGGGAGGATGGGTGTAGGCAAGAGGGGATATATCGATGGAGGTGAGCGTGAGGAAGGCGATCGCGTGGAGTGAGGTTAGATGGATGGATGCGGTGGATGACCAGTTATGCGAGGCGGTTGAGGGGAAGAATGTGAGGAGGGAGAGGAGGGAGGTGTAGATCTGTCTTCGATTAGATCCTTGAAGGAAGGGTGATAATTGGAAGAGACGTACGAAGAATGTTGAGAAGAATATCTCGACGCGATCCAACCCATTAGGGTTGCGATCGAGAGCCAATAACGACACTGATAGAACGACGAGTACAAGACACAAGACGAATCGTACTCTCTGTAAGATCTTGCTACGGCGAACGCTCTGAGCGTATTCCGGTCCATAGTCGAAGTCCTGCTCGAGCACGGAAGTCGACGAAGGTTTTACACGGCGGAGGGCGATGCAGAATTGTGTGGCTAGGATGACGAAAGAAAAACAAGCTGAGATAGGCGGGATATAGCTCGCGATCGATTGAAAGTCCATGTCGTCCAAGTACAGTGCCCTTCAGACTGGATTTGAGGAATGCGTAGCCTCGGAAATGCTATAAGTACTAGCTGCTATAACGCAGCGACGCGTAGCAGTGGATACAACCCGACCCACAAACGCGTGTCTCGTTCTTGACTCTACTGCGGCTCCCGCGACCGAAATTCTGACTCGACGACGCGTAGCCTGGGACCGCATGGAATGATCGAAATGATCGAAGGAGAGCTGGGCGCTTAGTGGATAGCAGAGGGCGCTTATCAGCGGCTTTCGGAAGCGGAGATGTTTACAGGAATGGTCTCCCACGCTTGGCAAAGCCATATTTAGATTCTGCTCCTACGCTTTCCTTGGAATATTCGCAGTATATTCCAAGTTTCTCAAGCGGTCTGCGGGTCTTGGTTGGCTGCGCCAAAACTTGTAAAGAGGCAAAGGAATAGATCTGATCATGAAAGGAGAAGACAATAGCCCATGTTATGCTGCACGGTGCACAAGCAAAATGCCGCGAACTAATCTATACGTATAGATGAGATCTTGGATGACATCGTCCCTTTCACAACAAGGACGAGCAAGTAGAAATATATATCAGCGGCCAGGAAACTCATTGAGGCGAGTACCCCAACGCGAGCTGAACTGAGGGAGGAAAGGAGCTTAGATGAATAATTGAGGTTCAAATCGAAAGAGAGACGCTCTTCATATTGCTAAAAAAAGAAGGGATATGGGAAGCAGAAACCGCCGCGCCAGCATAGCAGAGACAGGGCTGCTCAGGTCGGTCGAAACGCGGATAGCACTTGGCGTGGCATCGAAACAACACGGAAGATCGACAGCGGATTTGTAAACCCCCGCGGACTCAGATCTTAGTAAAGCAATGGGCTTCGACCTTCTGTGAGCAATTTAGCCTTCGTCTCATACGGCCTCAAGCAGCGACTATAAGCCCGATGCTACTTGATCAGTCTGATCGGCTAGCGGTTGCTATGGGTTAGAATATCCAGCTCGCTTGAGGATTGAGGTCATAGACAGTTGGAGTCTGTAAGAATCAGAATACGGTCGGGTGTATGGATTCCGGGGCGACGGAAACATCTTCGACAGCAGCTGAGTCACGATTGCGCTCTGAATGGGTGTAGCGTCGCCCTGACGATCAGGTCCGATTTGGGATCGACAGCAGCTGCTAAAGTCCATGCTTTGCCTAAAGCGATTATTGCGAGATTCACGTGATAATCGATGAGGTCGATGTGCGGTTGGATTGAAGAGATGATATTGGATGGACGTCGAGTTCGAGGTGTATGCCTGGGCGTACTGCGTAACTGTGTCGTGTGCAGCAGCAGCGCTGGTGATCCTCTGGCGTCCGTATTTCTTTCGAAACTCTGAATCCGACGACGCCTGCTACAACGGATGCCATTCTTAGTCCTATCCGGAGATTGATAGACTGATTAGGAGACTCACGCCGGTGGTGGATGACTCTTATAAATGTCAGGATGCAACTGGATGTCATCTGACAGCGCCCAGCTTCTTGATGCACTTCAGTGACCGCGCCCATAGAGACTGGAGAGGTTTTAGAAGCCAAAAAGGAACGCCTTCGACCTTTCCCAGACGTCGCTGAGAAATCATCAGGATACAAATCACGAGAAGCCGACGATAGATAGGACTGAAGTGGGCGGACATTCTGAGCGCTGAACACGCCATTGCTTACATAATCGAGAAGCACAGCGATCAACGTTCAATTTCCATCAGTGAGCAATAAGCTGACTGAGGACTATTCTAAGTGGAAGCTACTTGCGTACGAAGTAGCTCCTATCCTACAGATGTCTCGTATAAGAGGAGGGCTTGTAGGAGGCGATTTTGCACAGTTACAGAACTCGACGACTTTCGGTCTTCGCTTACGATCACCTCTCCATATATCGATTGAGTATTATCATGGGCGCACAAGAGGGGAACGTTATCACCTTCTACGATATTCCCAGCCGCGCTCCTAGCGGTACTTGGTCTCCCAACGCATGGAAGACGAGGTGAGTCCATCTAACACCCCATACTCTAGATCACCTTTCAGTATTGAAACCGTATTCAGATTCGCGCTAGGATTCAAAGGCGTCCCACACAAGACCCAATGGGTCGAATTCCCCGACGTCGCACAAACCATCAAAGCAATCAACGGAGCACCCACATCCAAACTCCCCGACGGCTCCGACTTCTACACTCTCCCCGTCATAAGTGACCCCAACGTTCCAGGAAAGACACCCACAGTCATTTCCGACTCCTGGAACATCGCTCTCTATCTCGATAAACACTTCCCTTCAGCTCCATTACTCATCCCACCCGGCACCGCTATTCTCCAAGAAATATACACCGAAAAGGTCGAAGAGCTTTTCCTCGCTCCGGCTGCGGGACTTATCGTCAGCCTTGTTCCGTCGGTGTTGAACGAGGGCAGCTTGGATTATTTCATCAAGACGCGCGAATTCGTCTTCGGGAAGAAACTCGAGGAGCTTGCTCCCGTCGGTCCGGTACGGGATGCAGCGCTGAAAGGGCTAGAAGCGAATTTAGGAAAGATTGCGGGATTGTTGGATAAGTACGGCGAGGGGAGAGAACAGTTGTTTATTGCGGGCGATGAGGCGATTTATGCTGATTTGCTTTTTGCGGCGTTTTTGGAGTGGATTAAGATTGTTGCTGAGAAAGAGGTGTGGAGTCATATTAAGACGTGGCATGGAGGGCGATGGGAGAGATTCTTGACTACGGTTGAGCAGAAGTATGGCCAGCTTTAGGCGTTCCGGTCCCGAGTCCTTTGTCGAACATGCTGTTGTAGGCTTTCCGTAGACGTAATGCATATGTATGATAGGCTCAGAGGCACCAGCACGTCCCTTTGTGTAGTTTCGCATCCTTGAGCAACTGGAGGATTCCATGGCGGCCGATTCTAGGATCAACGACTCACTCGCGTCTGCACGGCAGCAAGAAAAAGGTGAGACAAACAAAGCACAAACAGAAGTGCCGGACAAAGGCCCTTATCTCCGATATTTTCTTTCACTTCACCCTTGCACAGCGAATGCACAATGAAAGTGCGATAAGTAAATCGTGTTTCGAAAAAAAAAACTCTATGAAGCAATAGGTGCCCCAGAAGTAACCCGAGCGTCTGGAGAAGATGGAGAAGTAGCCGAGAATATTATAATGACGGTCATAATATATTCCTATGCTCCCCTATGCATATGACAAATCGATTGTGTATGATATGGTTAACCCTATCCAACGAGTCAGAATATTCGCTCCCAATTTCCTCTGACACCACCTCCTCAGGAATAACTCAGCCGTTTTTCTACTCCAGCTCGGCAATGGCCGCTTAAATGTCCAGGTCAATTTAGCCGAGTTGGTTCCGCCAACGCGTGAACGCCGACTATCTTGCCGATGATGGGATGACCGCACTGGCTCAGAGCATTAAAGCACAATACAACCTCTTCAAAGACCCACGCAGCCATTCGAAGGCGGTGAGCGCTTCCAGTGGCAGTCCCCCGGTCACCCTAATCAATGGCACAACTCCGCAGAACGTGGTGGGCGTAGTCTTTTCGTTTCTCGACATCTTGCCTTGTATGACCTCTTCTTGGACCCTATACCCATCCGCCGTACATTGTACATCTATCTCTTCCTTCACTTCGACGAATGCCACGACATAATCTGAGAAAGCAAGGGTCTGACTCGGATGCGGCCTTACCACTCACCCGAGGGTATCAACAGGAGTTGTTAGAGGAGAGCCTCAAATCGAACATTATCATTGCCCTTCCGACAGGCTCGGGTCAGCATAATCGTTTGATCATCTTTCGAAGCCTTTGACATTTGTGCTTTTAGGCAAGACGCACATTGCAATACTTCGGATTCGAGCCGAGCTCGACAAGGGCGAGAACAAGGCAAGAATTATCTTTCGGAACAGGAGGTCGACATAACTTCCATTCAGGTTTCTTGGTTTCTATGTCCAACTGTGGCACTATGTGAACAACAACATGCTATCATCTCAACCATCTTACCAAAGGTCGGACTCATTCTTGGATATATGGAACCTGACAAATGGCTGTCACGGTCGTTGTGGGACGGGATCCTTTCAACTCATAATGTCGTCGTCAGCACGCCGGCGATTCTCTTGGACGCTCTTCATCACGGATACGTTGTATTACAGGAGGATATTAGTCTGCTCATTTTCGATGAAGCACATCACGCGGTGGAGAATAACCCTTACAATAGAATCATGCACGAGTTCTATTATCGGCGTGGTCGCCCTCCTTTGGATCCATCTACCGTTCCAAACGGTCATAGGAATCCGTCAATCTTAGGCCTTACGGCCAGTCCTCTTCTCGGATTGAACGTACAAATGTCGCTTGCGTGAGACACTCTAGACTTGCACTGCATACGAATCAGTTTAATGAATGGATTCATAGGATATTGGAGAAGAATCTCGACGCTCGAGTTCGCACGGCCCAACTGAACGACATCGAGCTTCAGCAATATGTCCATCGCCCTCAGCTTCAGTTCTACCTTTACGAATCTCTCGAGTTCCCGCTGTTCCGAGACCAACTGCCCCATAATCTTCGACTTCTCCACGAGACAGTGGAGACACTCCCCATCGACGCCGATCCATCTATTAAATCCCTTCGATCGAAGATAGCCTCCCTTTCTCGCACAAATACAATGCCAGGAACTATCGAGTCCTTGAACGAGAAGCTCGCGAAGGCAGTGCTCACGAAGAACACGTTCACACACAAAAATTTACGGGCGCTTATGTATGCTGCGGACGAGATATACAAAGAAATGGGTGTTTGGGGGTGTGAATGGTATATCGGCAAGTCCTTGGAGCAGGCACGCGATACGAGGATGCGACTCATTGGCAAGCTATCGAAATGGCCGTCGAGCGAATTCGAATATTTTATTCGAATCGTGGACGATTTATATTCAAGGCTGGTCATACCATCTGTAACGGACCAGGACTTCGACGCGGAAGGCGTATGCTCGGTGAAGGTGAAAGCTTTGATCGACGCGCTGGTATCACAGAAGACCGCAAGTGAAGCGACCGACGAATCGTTCTCCGGCCTCATATTCGTCGAACGTCGGGATGCCGTAGTCGTCCTAACCGAAATTCTCTCCCGACACCCTCTAACTGCATCACCGATATTCCGATGCGGCTCTCTAGTCGGTGCATCCGACGATACACGCCGACGTACTGTCTTTGATCTTCAAAAGAATTTCTTCTCCCGGAATCGTTCGGAGAGAGGCTTCGCGGATGAACCTTCAACATCCAATAATACCAGCGATGACAACGGCCTTATCAACTCTCATACGTCTAAAGATACTCTTGCGGCATTCCGCATTGGTCTACTGAATGTTCTGATATGTACCAGCGTCGCAGAAGAGGGGCTTGATATCCGCGCCTGCAACAATGTCATACGGTTCGATCCGCCGAAGAATGTTCGAAGCTGGGCGCAGAGTAGAGGGAGGGCAAGGAAGGAGAGGTCCGTGTTCACCATATTGGTGGACGATTCGCAGCCGGAGAGATACGCCGAATGGATGGAGGTCGAACATGCGATGGAAAGGGGGTACAAAGAGGAGAAGGAACGAAATCAGAGATACATTGATTCTATCAAAGACGCCATGGACGAAACCGATGATAGCGATGAACTTCCGCAAGTTTTTGAAGTTCTGGAAACTGGGTAAGCGACGTTGTTTTGCGCGCATCGTGCACTCATTTTTATTTTATTTTTCGCTCTCTAGCGCAACTGTCTCCCTAAATTCGGCTGTCGCTCATCTCAATCACTTTTCCAACTGCCTGCCACAATCTGTTTACTTCTCCAATGCTCCGGTTTACACCTTCACCCCTGAACAGAAATACTCTATATCTTCTTCCGGCGCCTACCTCCCTCCACCTCCAAGTCTAGGACCGTTCGGAGCAACGGTAACCCTTTCATCCCTCCTCCCGCACAATCTACGTACGTTCACGACGCCTCAAGAACACCGCACAAAATATCGTGCGAAAAGAGCAGCGGCGTTCAAGGCTTACGTCCAACTCTATAAAGCAGGCTTGCTGAATGATCACCTGTTGCCTCTCATGGAAGATATGGAGATCGAGACTGAAGCCGGCGTAAGGGAGATTTTGAAACAGGAGATAGAGAAGCGTGATGGATTTGCAAAGGTTCTAAAGCAGATCGACCCGTGGCTTTATCGGCGGGACCAGTCCGATGCCACACGGGAAGACGCGGAACAGGACGATGACTCGAGTGAGCAGTGGTGGGAATCCACTATAACTGTAGAAGGTCTAGCCACACTGCGATTGATCTCACGAGTCGACATTGCGCCAGCCATTCAAGGGATGCCTCCATACATCATAGAGACGCCGACGATCAAACATCCCCTCGTAATTCATTCAATCGGCCCCTTTTCGCCGCATGACATATCTCAGTTACATGCTGATCTGGAGAAGGCACGTCTATTCACTCGACGCCTTTTTTGGTCCCGATGGGGAGGTTGGATGAGATGGAACAATCTTGACTTTTCTGTCTTGTTTCTTCCTTTGGACGGAGAATTTGTTTCCGAGCTCCAGCCTTATCGCATCTTGAGCGACCTATACATACCAGGTCGCGAATATCTTGAGTTACATCACGGGACCATTCCACAACACCCAATGCTGTTACGAGCCGGGAAGTACCGGCGGCCGCACTTTACGCATGCTATGTCTCATGAACGTCTCTCAACGACTGGGATCATCAAGATGGCTCTTCAGTTCGATGAAGTAGATCCGATTCCGAATTCCCCCTATGTCGTGGCTAAACATGTTCCTCGTCGCACTACATATTTCCAGGATAACTTTTCCGATGGGAACCCGAACCAAACTTTAGATCTGACATTGGTACCTCCTGAGGGTTGTACTATAGATCTTCTCCCTCCCGAACTCCTCCGCATGTCAACCTTCCTTCCGTGTATCCTTCGCGCATTGACGCTGGGCCTGACCGCTGCATTCGCATTGGACGACATCATCAGCAAAGTGCCCGAAAGCTCCGTTCCGGTTCAGCACCTCCCGAATATCTCGATCCCACTTATGACCGTCGCCATTACAGCACCCGTCTCTCATGAGCCAGCAGACTACCAGCGGATGGAAACGCTCGGAGATTCTGTATTGAAGTTCCTGACGTGCCTCGAACTTCTCGTAGAGCATGATGCCTGGCACGAAGGATATCTGAGTAAAGCTAAGGATCATACGGTGTCTAATGCCCGTCTATCTCGAGCCGCTATCGAGCGGTGTCTTCCCCGATTCATCATCAGGGAGGTATTTTTGGGCAGGAAATGGAGACCTCCTGTGGCTTCTATGCCGGCCGAAGACGAAGAGGACGAGAACGACCTGCAAGGTTTCGCGGACCCATCTGTATCATCTCATTCGGCAATCTCGGCCACGCACGAACCTACACATATGGAAATGTCTACAAAAACACTGGCTGACGTCGTGGAATCCATCATAGCGGCGTGTCATCTATCTGGGGGACTTGATTGTGCCGTTGAATTCCTTCGATCCTTCTTACCCGATGAGAGGTTCACATGGATGCCGATTATCAACAGAGTTGAGACGATCGTAGAGCGGGTGAACGACCTGCCCTGGTACCCGGCGCAGTTGAACTCGGTAGAGAGACTAATCGAGCATCAATTCGAACACCGAAGTTTATTGATGGAAGCACTATGCCACGCATCTTATCAGGGAGCCCACGATATGAGGTCCACCGCTGCGGTCAGCCATTCATATGACCGATTAGAGTTTTTGGGTGATTCTCTTCTCGATCTATTAGTCGTTGAGTGGCTCTACAAATACTCGGGTGAAGATCTAGCGCCGGGCCAAATGCATCCTTACAAGATCTGTGTTGTAAACTCCCACTTCCTCGGTTTTCTCGCGCTCGATCGCTCCATTCAAGAAACTACAAAGAAGGTCGTGGAGAAAGCTGGCGATCCGCAGATCTCGGAAGATGTAGAGGAAGTTTATCTATGGCAGTCCATGCTTCATTCGAGTCCCATGATCATGGATCATCAAGCTGCCTGTGCGGTGCGTTTCCAGAAAGAGAGAAAGGGTCTTCACGAGGCGTTCGAAAGAGGTACAAAGTATCCCTGGGCGGCGCTCACGCGACTCCAAGCATACAAGTTCTTCGGCGATATGGTAGAAAGTATCATTGGCGCAGTCTATCTAGATTCGGGGGGTTCCCTCGAAATCGTCAGCAAGCTACTTACACACCTCGGCATCTTTCGACTTCTGGAACGACTAGTCGTGGAGAAGGTTGATATCCAGCATCCGGTGTCGACATTGTTCGAGCGGACCTCGACAAAACTCCAAACATTAGACTACGACGTCGTGAAGGAAAACGGTATGTCTGTTTGCGTAATAAATGTGGATGGAAAACACATATGCACGCATACGGAGCCTGGGACAGATGATGCAGCGAAAGAGGCTGCTAAGACCACAGGAGCAGAGCGTGCTTTGGAGATTCTCCAGTAACTACGTATTTGTATTTTAGCCTAAAGCACGGCATCTCTAGCCCGATATAATTTGATGCAGCAACGACATTCCGAAATCTGGCGAATGCCGAGCGCCGAGATACCCGATTCGGAATCTGATCTCTAAGCACATTCCCAAGCGCCCGATTTCTTCCGTGCCCTTCCGAAGGGGGGTGTTGACAACGAACAGTGTCCAGTACATGTTACACAGTCATTAATCATAGGGAAATGAATTTCATAGAAGCTCATACAGAGCGTTCCTGGACTGTGGCCTTAATATTGAGGGCATGCGCTGAGTTTCCTTTGCATTAAGCCGAGAGACCGGGAGAAGAAACCGCCACCTTAGTGGACGAGTTCCCCGCTCAAATGAGCCCCTAAGCATCTTTCGATCGAGAGGGGACACCATGCAGTCAACGCACTCAGATCATCTGTTTCATGTGATATGTATGCTGTCATAATTAGCGCACGTTGTGAGAGAACCCTCGTCTTGACCCGAAAGTTCCCGAGTATGTACAAAACGGCCTGCGATGAAAATACCTGGATTCACGGATGGGCCCCTGAAAGCAAGATCCAGCATGTGTAGGGATCTGTGAGCGTCAAAGTCTCGTACCCAGGAAGCAAAGAACTTCGACAGCACACTTTGCTTCCGTACTCCCAGGACCCAGACTGACCTATAAGACGGCGGTGCGACCTGGCAGAGACGTAAATGGGATTTCAACAGGCGTTTTCCATGCCAGCCTTGGCTGCTTTCGTACCGGCTCCGCAATCGCCCGTCGGACCCGCTGATGGATTTTTCGGGGAATTAATTAGGTAAGTATTTTTCGATCGGTGCCCTCATCGTGTTATAGGTGCTGAAACACGCAAAGAGCGTTGCCTTGGCTAGGATGTCTTGTATCAATCATTGTGCTGGGGATCTCCGTGTTGACTCAGATGGCGAGGGGTAGACCATTGCTGTGCGTAGTCCCTGAACGCCTCCGACTTCAGCCAACGATCATTGACGTTTTGCGAAGAAAACATCGCGGTAAAAGCAACGGGGATGGAGACTCGTATCGCTCGGCAATCCATGCATTACGACTCGTGTTCTCCCTTATTCTGCTCACCATCAGTGGTATTTTGTTCGGTGTTCACGGAGCATTAGGCATCGATATCCCTTCTCTATTGTCATTTGTGAGTGAGGAGATTTCGGATAATTATCAATCCTCACTTGCGTCTGGGCGCAGGGATACGCAACGTTGACCTCGGTAGCAACACTGTGTATTAGCGATCGCCATTGGCAAGCGAGGACCTCCTTGCATACTACCCTCATATACCTCGCATTTCTAACGACGCACACATCACATGACCTCCTTCCATTAATGAGAGGCCAACCGGATATATCATTCGGACCTCTGCACTGGGTTCGCTACGGGAGCCTCCTAGTCGTATCGTTGATCATACCTGCAATCCTGCCCAGACATTACACCTTGCCCTCAACAGGAAGCGACGAGTATTCCTACGATGAAAAGGAGAAAATCAACCCGGCTTTGACAGCTTCGTACCTTTCATTGTCCCTCTATTCGTTTTTGGACCGCCTCATTCTAAGAGCTTCCCGCCTGCCTACGCTTGAGATGTCGAGTCTGCCGCCCGTAGCTGCAGAGGACACCGCTGAATATATCGGGGACAACCTTTTACCAGTGAGAGCTTCTAATTTTTTGTTTTCGGACCGCGCTCAACGTTATCAATAGCTCCTTGACCCTACCGCCGACACGAAAAACGAAAGAAGAAGCCTCATCTGGAAGTTATTTATCGCATTCCGTGAGTTCAGGCCGCTTTGCTTCCGAGTGTGTTCTATTGACAGAAGACTTCGCTAGGAATCGAGTTTCTGATTATGGGAATATTTAATATGACCCAGGTAAACATTTCATTTCCGCCAAATGAAATGAAGTAATACTTACCGCACTTTCTTCGCCAGGCTCTGAATGATTTCGCGGGACCAATTGCGACCAATAAGATTCTTTCGTGAGTTCGGAAAACACCCAAATCGCTGGGATGTCCCGAAACTCTGTCTCAAAATGAATTCATCAGATACATCGAGAAAGGTTCACCTATCGGTTCCATCCAACCTTGGGTATGGATTCTATGGCTGGCACTCGGTCCGATTGTCGCCGCCATGGCGTCTCAGTATTCAATTTTCGTCAAGGTTCGTACTCATAAAGCCTGTATTTCTCTGTGTACATTGTGTTAACGTGAGTCTAGACTCATGCGGGTGTTCGCATCGAAGCAATACTGACACAACTCATCTTCGATCAACCTCTGCGTATGAGAGTCAACACGCTCTCAGCAGCAGAGCCACCAAAATCCGCTCCAAAATCGACGAATAGTTTTCCCTTCGGGCAGAGTAGAACAAGTTCGACATCCAGCACCTCTTCGGCGGAACGAAAATTGAAGCAGCGTGCCTCAGATCCGACCGCGACGAAATCCTCGGACCCAACGAAACCGAAGACGACCCCAAAAGCTCCGGTCAATGGCGGGGATCAAATTGGTCTGATCAACAATCTGTTGACTGTCGACTTGAAGAATGTCATCGCCAGCCTCGACTGGATGATACCAGGTGAGCGCCAGACCTCGTGGCTATTGCCGAATGAAGAAGGGAAGCTTACGTAACGCAGTCATCGCCTTGATCCGCATGGTTTTGTTTATTTGGTTTCTGTACAATATTCTTGGATGGAGGTTTGTTTGATTGTCTTCGTCGAAGCTGTAAATTCTGAATAATCAACAGCGCATTCGTTGGGATTTCGGCTCTGGCTGTGACCTCTCCTCTTCCCGGATATACGTATAAAGTCCTGAACACGGTTGAAAAAATGAAGATGAAAAAGGTACGTCGGATCCTAGGAGGTGACAAAAGTCTATTCTAAGAATTCGATGTAGTCCGATGAACGACTTCAGTCCGTTATTCAAAGTAGGTATCTTCTCGTCTACAGAATTTCCTGATATCTAATCATCCCATAGCTGTGGATCTGCTACGTATGATCAAACTGTTTGCTTGGGAAGATCGGATGGCCGAGAAGATCGACAAGAAACGGGAGGAAGAGTTGAAGTATGTATGGAAAAGCACCGTTCTGGGCGCGATCACTACGAACTTCAAGTCATATCAGTTATCATCCCTTCGGCGCGTGATACTAATTTGGGTTATAGCACGCTGTTCCCACTAGCAAGTATGATGATAACATATACCATATATGTAAGCCATCACACTTACCACTGGTCCATTGGATAAGTCTCACGAGATCCAGACGCTAGTTATGCGCCGTCCGCTCACCGGTAAGTGTGGTTCGCCTCGAAAATATTGCACGTAACTGATGTTAATGAAGCTTCTGTCATCTTCCCTTCAATTACTGTGAGTACCCCAACGCCTGCAATGGATCTGTGACGAAGGATGATTAGGTTTTCGATATGTGCAGAGCACAGTTCACAACAATGGATTACTACATTCCAGTCATAATGAGGGGTGCGTTGTGATTAGAGATGTAACGATACTCCCAACTTACATGTTCGGATTTGAACTCTTGTTACGCTACCATCATTCATCTGGGATATCTTCATGATCTGATAGGCCGCCTGTCGCTGCGTCGCATCGAAAATTTCCTCTGGAGTGTTCGTGGTGTCGTCTGTCATTCTCAGGTCCCGCTTTCTGATGCAGCTTTCATAGGGCGAGACTGTGAAACAGGAACACATCATCAGTCCACCCCTCTCTCCATCGTCATCTACTGACCACTTGTCCCCTCTTCTGATCCGCGATATGGCCTTCGCATGGGAAACTCCAGCCCCTTCCGGAAACGCGGGCTTCCCGATAAGCGCCGTCTCTGAGAACGACGCTCGATTCTGGCTCAGAATTGATGGGATTCTGGAGTTCTACGAAGGTGGAATTAACATCGTATGTGGGGCTACGGGAGTGGGGAAGACAAGCCTTTTGATGGCTTTGCTCGGTGAGTTATTCGACTTACCGTATGTGAGAAAGTGCCCTTATCGCAGTCCACAGGCGAAATGCATCAGGAACCTCTATCGGATCAGGGATGCGTGATGTTTCCAAGAGGTGGAGGGGTAGCGTACGCCGCGCAAGAGAGTTGGGTAATGAATGGTACCGTCCGAGTAAGAGCACCCGACTATCCGATGCGACTCGCTATCGATAATCACCTGCAGGATAACATTTTATTTCAGACAGAGTATGACCCAGAGAGATACAAGAAAGGTACGTCTTGATCCCGTATCGAAGCCTATCTTGTCTTCCGAACTTTTGTGTTACCGAAATAGTGCTTCATCAAACCGCGTTAGAAAGAGATATCGAGCTAATTGATGCTGGAGATCATACAGAGATTGGGGAGAAAGGGATAACATTGAGGTAAGCTCTGTCTTGAGAACATCTTGAGAGTACGTCCATCTGACCGATCGGCCGTTTTTACTCTGAACGCAGCGGTGGTCAAAAGGTAAGCACGAGGCATATCGGCGATTGCCGGTATCTCACGAAATTCCGTGGTTTATTGAAATTTCCCAGGCTCGAATCACTCTTGCTCGAGCCGTCTATTCTGATGCTCGTATCCTGCTGCTCGATGACATTCTGTCTTCACTGGATGCTCATACGTCCCAATGGATTGTCGACAAGTGCCTTATGGGCGATCTCGTCCGTGGACGAACAGTCATCCTGGTCGCCCACAATATCGGGCTCACTCAACCCATTGCGAACCGAATGATTTTGATCTCTGGCGACGGTCAGATCCTAACTCAAGACATGCGTCCAGACTGTTCCGGTCCTTCATCTCCTGCCTCGTATGATGCTGAATTATCGAGGTCAAGCAAAGAGGACGACACCAGCGAGTCCGCCCAGGCCGGAGAGAGGGATGCAAAGTCAAAGACGCTGATAGGCAAGGAAGAAATGGCGGTCGGTCGTGTCTCTGGATCAGCAGGTATGGCACATGTATTGCGTCCGTACTCGAAGCTGAATATTTATAGTGAAACTATACGTCAAAAGCCTGGGCCACCCGGCTTTCGTTCTCACATGTGGCATCCTTCTTCTCCTCACTGGTTGCATGACTATCGCACAAAACTGGTTCATAGTGTATTGGACATCTCAGTACGACGACCATACGACTGCTTCGGTCCCCGTGAAAAAGTTCGTCTCTACTCTATTCACTCGATGGGTTAACCTGATATGGCCTGCGCAGGTATCTTTTGATATATGGCGGTCTACTCCTTCTCGGAGTGACGCTCTCTGCAACGTCTTGGATCGTCTATCGCGTCGGATCTCTTCGAGCATCCCGCACGATCCACAAGATGCTCGTTCAGTCAATCCTCACCTCTACTTTCCGGTTAGTCTGAATTTTGATCAGTTATTCTTTTTGATAACAGTCTTGTCTCCACATAGATGGCTGGATACGACGCCTGTCTCTCGGATCACAACCCGATGCTCTCAAGATATGCAAGCCATCGATACTTCCATTCCCGCTCTCCTTCATGCCGTAGCCGAATTCTCAATCAGCATCACTATCAGCATCGGCATGGTCGTGTACGCCTCGGGGTGGATCATGCTGCTTCCTGCGATCGGCATCCTCCTTGTCGGCCTCGGGTGCGGCCATGTATATATGAAGGCTCAGCTACCTGTGAAGAGGCTGATGTCGAATGCACGAGCACCGCTTCTCGGACACATGGGAGCGACTTTGCACGGGATAGGTTCGTCAAGCTGATAGTGTTGCATGTATCAATCTGATCGATTATCGGTTAGTGTCAATCCGTGCTTACGGCGCACAAGAGAGAGTACGGAGAGAATTGAAGTCTAGGATCAACGACTATTCCAGAACTGCTTTCCTGTATTGGGATCTTAATCGGTGCGCTCTCCGATGCTTTTGAAAGTGACGCGACTGACACTACGATTTAGTTGGATCGGTGTCAGGATGGAGGGGCTTGGCGGGATATTCGCCGGCATCGTTGCCGCGTGGCTTCTATATGGCATAGGAACAGACTCCATCGAACCCGGGATGATTGGATTCATTCTCCGTCTACTCTATTACTTCTCGAAACAAATTCTGGCATGGGTTCGCATGTCGAATGACTTGGAAGTGAATGCGAATAGGTGCGCTCTCTATACATATGACATGTCACTTGAAGCTCAACGCACCTTTTTCACACAGCTTGGAAAGAGTCCAGTCTTTCTTGACCATTGAACACGAAGCGCCTCCTTCACGAGATGCCACACCTCCAGCGTACTTGCCGGCGAGCGGAGATCTCGACGTTCACGGCCTCTCCGCACGTTATTCGGCCGATGGACCTGATGTTCTCAAGGATATATCGTTCAGTATCAAATCAGGTGAAAGAGTCGGGATCGGTGCGCTTGTATTTTTTATGTGATTATCATCATCTAATGCATTCCATTCTTAGTCGGGCGCACCGGAGCTGGCAAATCATCTCTGGCGCTATCGCTACTCCGAGCCCTTCCTATGAGCAGCGGAACAATTGCGTTCGACGGCTTCGACATCAACGCCCTCAACCTCTCATCTATCCGCAGCAACATCACCATCATTCCTCAACATCCAGAACTCATGTCAGGGACCATACGAGAGAACCTCGATCCATTCGGAGAATTTGATGACGCTGATATGAACGCTGCATTGAAGGATGCCGGTCTGGGTGAATCGCAACGCGAAGACGGAGCAGAGGAAGCGACGACCGGAAAGAATATCACGCTGGATTTGGTCATCCAAGGAGGGGGGTCGAATTTGTCACTTGGACAGAGACAGATCATCGCCCTCGCAAGAGCGTTCATGCGGCAGAGCAAGGTGATCATCATCGACGAGGGTACCGCTGCTATCGGTAAGTAATGCTGACTAAGCCACATAAGTTGCTAGCGCTGATGTTAAGATGTAGACCATCAGACCGATAATGCGATTCAAACGGCGATGAAACGAGTGTTGCGGGATGTCACTACTATCATAATCGCCCATAGATTGGACAGCGTCATGGATGCCGACAAGATCGTGAGTGTTCACTAACAACCATTTATCATCCATAGCGGTCCGACTCATCGAACGATACTAGATGGTGTTAGATGAAGGGAGACTCATCGAGTTCGACACACCTCAAACTCTACTGCGGCGTGAAAATAGTTCGTTTAGAGCTCTGGTTGAGCGAGGGACGAGACGGCAGAGAAATGATGACCCTGTTGTTGTGCTTTAAGGGGGGGTTGCCGAAAACTACTGTTTATTTTCATTCTTCGCTTCGCTTCGAGTAGTGCGTCGGATTAATTCGAGTCAGTGACGTTCAGTATGAGAACGCCTGAGCGTATTACTTTTCAGTGGACTCAGTAATAAAATACATGAAGCTTATCTTTTAGATAAAGGAACAACCGCCCACCAGTCATGTCAAAGCCCCAGATGCCGACTTCGGCGGTCTTCAAGGTCGGGTCAATCGATGACGGGAGACTCAAATGCAACCAGTTCATTCTATCGTTTTTCTCAGTCCTCAGAACATAGAACCCTTCTCCTACGGTTTCCCCAATCATGATTAGAGCGGCATGGCTTGAATATCTCTCTTGAGTGCCCCTCACTCGCAAAATTTCGAAGTTTTGGGGAGGACCAGCAGCCGGCTGGAGTATCGTCGATCTGATCGAGCATGGGTTAGGAGATATAGATAAGCGTTCTATAACATATGCTTGGCTTCTATCGAGCGATTGAGTGGAGTATCGGATGATTTCCATAGCACTGGCATTCAGGGATGCAAGTGAAACGCCAGAAGACAGCGAACGAGTGATCACATCGTCGGCGGATAGGCGGACCGTGACGTCTGGTGACTGGAGCTCCGTAGGATACCTGAAAACCGATACCAGAGATATGTGTTCCACTGGCCACTGCCATTCGCCTGACCGGGTCTCTTCATGTCTGGAGAAGAGTACTGGCATTGCGGAAGGGATAAGAAGGACAGAGAAATGGATTTGATTGTCGGATTCACCCTTGTACTCAACGATGATCGATTTCCTGTCGGGATGAATGCAGATTCGGTAAATAGTCTGCCGTTCTGTTCAATATTGAAATTCTTCGTCCCGGCAAAAACGTTCAGCTGACCTGAATTCCGTCCACTTTCAAGTGAAGGCCCGTATAGGCGCGCATGTTGGCTACGAGGAGACTGGATCCACCGGGTACAAAGACAAAGTCGCCCTCTGTGATAGGACTATTACCAATCGAGACAGATGCGGGAATTGGTGTATCCAGAAGATGTTTAACATGTCTGATGTCAGACTCAGAGAGAGCATAGTCATGCACGGTGAGTGCGTCATTAGGGGGAGTCAGAGTCAGACGGAAATCCGATTCTGAAGAGATTCGGTGCGGATTCGCAGTTTGGATTCTGGGCAGAATCCAGCTGGAATCCTGATTCAACTTTGACCGCCCCCGTGTAAGCAAGGATTCGAGGCGGATTTTGATGGCTTGTGGGACACAGGATTCAGCGCTGAGATTCTTTCCTCCTATGTCGGTCTTCGTCGGAAGGATCACCATTTGGCCAAATAAGGAAGAGAATCATCCTCCCGCCTTAGCTGGCCTTTCTAGAGATGGACAAGCTTAATAGAGCAAAGAATAGCATTGGGTTGGATTATAAGAGACGGTTGATTATTATGCCAAAGACTTCGAGTGTCTGAGTGAGTCAATGATGCGTTGCTCTATTGCTAGCCAAAACTGTATAGTCGCTGAGGAGGACACCCGAAGAGCCCGAGGGTCATTAGTTCATGATCTAAATGTTCTATTAGGAAGGCGGGGCAGAATCCAGACCTGAATCCAAAACCTGGAATCGGATTTGCATGTCGAATCGGCTCGAGAGGCGATTCGACATGGATTCGCGATTCTCGGATTCTGCGCGAATCCGCCCAGAATCCAAGCAGAATCCATTTTGCGAATCGGTCTCAAATCCTCCCAGAATCCAGCTTCGCCTCAACTCTGACTCCCCCTATTGTAACCGTCCCAACAAATTGTAGAAATTCGCAATGTCGAGTTATCATCCAACATCTTACAATAGAAGGAATCGACGACCCAGGTCGGTATATCCAGTCGACGAGTCCTATTTTTGAGATCGGCCACAATGACAGTTCTCAAAGGGTGATTATCAGGATCTGTCCATGCATAGACGATAATGTCGCCAAATACAAATGGATATTCGATATTATGTGGCTCGTCATCTTCGTCGTCAGAGCAGATGGATGGCAATGAATGAGCGGTGTGCGCCAACGGAATCAGAGTCTTGGTGATGTTGGCTTGCTTAAGTCTCTCGCGTAGGCGGACGGCTTGCACAGCAAGACTCAGGAAGTTTGGAGGGGGGTTCTCCGGTGTCATACCTATTGGCAAATCGAAGGGAAACGTGTACCAGGCCACTGTGAGAATCCGCTGATTTGACTGAACGAGAGACCGGAAAGCTGATGATGTCTGGGAAACTCCCCACTTTCAGGCACATACGATTGGTTGGATGGAAGGTAGTCTACCTGGTACATGTTTACGACGCCTTCTAAGGAAGATCGCATGAGGATTTCAATCCAAAGCTCTGCTGGTAGAACACTGGAAGTCGCCATGATGAGTCACAACAGGAGTCTCCGGAAAATTCCGACGGCTCTTCTACAACTTCAGTGTAGGTCCACAGTAGGAAATTGGGAATATGGTCACCCCATCGCTGTGAAGTCGAGAAGCATGCTTCGTGGATACATAACATGATGAGAGAATATTTCATTAACGAGGCCAACCGCTCTTACCGACCTTTGCATATACTGTTAACGTTATTAATAACAAGGATCTGGTTCTTCATGCTGCGATTCATCACTCGTTGAATCAAGTGTCCAATGATGAACACTCGCAACGCCCAAATATTCTATGTTCGTGAACATATGATTCCTTTCATTTCTGTTCTCTCTTCGGCAAATGCAACCACTGCGTAAGCATGAATAAACATCGCACTAGTTGACTCGGCTTCAGGTTCCATCCGTATTATGGGGTTTAGGCAGAAGGAGTGGTCGCATATTCGAATTCAGCCCATTCGCGGAAGCTCTCGTTCCTGGAACGATTCCTATGGATAGGCTTCATTAATTAATCGACTGATACTGGCCTGAACAACACACAGTATCTGGAACTCTGCATACGCTTCGGGGAACCTCCACGGCAGTTCTTAGATATCCAGGCTCAAACACGCAACGATAACCTTGTAGTCGTCGAAAAGAACGGTCTTGGAGTCCTTGCAAGAGCTTTCGTCCACTGCTCGTTGACGGAGATGATGAGCGTTGATATCAAGCGTGGGACATTTAAGCAGTTCTTGGGAACAGATCCTAGCAAATAGCCCCCAGGATTGACAAACTCGCCTCTCCTCAGCCATTATCTGGTGTAGCTGGGGGATGTTGCACACGATTTCTTTCTTCCGACATTCGCACATTGCTCGATCCTTGACACGGTTATGATTAAAAAGCTCGTGTGCACGCCGGACGCGTTCCTGTCGGTAGAAGTCAAGCTTTCGATAGTCGTCAGCCGTGATCTGACCAATCTCGTCTGGAGTTTCTTCGTCTTGCAAGAGTGCGTAGGGTTCCTTTAGTAGCATACATTCGACAACTGGTTCGAGTCGGGAGAGCTGGAACTTCTTCGAGATTGCATACGCGCGAACAGAATCGGATTCTGCGATAGGCGTAACGAGGAGTAAGTCTTCGATAGCTGCTGCAATATTGGCGATATCGTATTTGTCTCCTGCTTCTAGCAGCAACACCATAGTGTCAAGACTGCTGAAAACGGGACGAGGGAGAGGGTAGATGTATCGAAGCATTGCATCGGTTAAATCCCCCTTTTCAGATATATCGACGATTGGATGAGGGGAAGAAGATGAAGAACTAAGGTGATTAAGAGAGATCATGTCGCGGAAAACGCGTGAGGCGAGACAGATCAAGGTTTTGTGGACGTGAAAGAGGATTTTATCGCTGGAGCGGATTGTAAAATCGGCATCGGGAAATTGAAAGAGAGGAGATGTCTTTTCTGAGGGATTCTGGGATGCAGCGGACATGTTCAGACTGTAGGAAACGATGAAATTATAACCACTAGAGACGGGGGGTACGTCAGATTCGGCGAACGAGACAGTGTGAGACAAAGTCCGACAGACGCAGCGGCGACTCACGTATTCGGTCGACTGGTACTTGTGGAGATGATTCGTAGACTTCCACACTGTCTCCTGGAGATTGTTGTTCAGACTGTATCAAGACGGGCTTGTTGGGACAGAGGCAACGCGACGGGACGTTCGCAAGGACGTTCGAAGAGCTGGTCAAAGGCGATGTCACGGGCGTGACCGTCACTAGCTCGGCAGTTGTGTCGGAGTTCGGCTTCCGTCATCACACCTAAGCAGAAAATTGAAGAAAAAACGAGAGGACGTAGGGAAAGACCCAGTATTCCTCTTCAAATGAGCTCAACGGAGATTCAAAGTTAGCAATCCCCGGAAGCCTCCCGAAATCTTTTCCTCTCAGTGTGATTATATTACACATTTTTCAGTGCCTCGAGATTTGCTTCCGAGTCTCGCCGAAAACCGGAGCCGGTGGTTTCTGCTCATCCGATCACCGAGTTCAGCCGTGCCGGTTGGAGCGCCCGTGTTTTTCGCCTTCCTATATCACTCGATGCCTCATAAACGTAGTAAACGATCCCTTCGAGAGAAAGAACGCGATGCGAGGTGAGAAAACGGCCTCCTCGAAATCCTATGTTAACCTTGTGCTGACTCTTTCATACAGAGGTTTCGAACTTGCACCTTCGTCAGCGGCGAGAAAAAGTGAGCTGGATGATATCCCGAAGTCCATGAGAAGAGTCCTAGACGGAGAACGGATACAGAAAGAGTGGCGTGATAAGAAGAGGAAGAGGGAAGAGAGTGGGGATAAAGGAGATGATGAAGGTCGAGGGGCAAAGAAGGCGAAGTCAATCGAAATCAAGGTTCGTCTTGTCCCCGAATTCCAAAGATGGATATAGCTGAAGCGATGGAATAGCCTGAAGAGTCGTTGAAACATTTCAATCAGTGCGTATTGTATCTCTTCTGGCTGTGATCACACGAGCTGAGTGTCGTCGGATACAGGCGAGTTGAAGATGACATGAGAGGCACCATGCGTCAAGTTCGAATCAAATCAAAGAAGATCAAGCCTCCAGAAAATCCACCTTCTAAATCCAAGCAATCATCGTCTTCAGCGGCCGGCATCGCATCCGATACTCCGGATACTCAGCCATTACCCGTCGCAAAAGAGTTTGCTTCGCGACCTAAAACAACCCGCTTGAACGACATTGCCCAAGCACCTCCAACATTAACACATAAACCGCGAAAGGCACAGAATGCACAGAACTTCAAGAAGACTGATGGGTTGGTGTCGCTTGCTCAAAAGCAAATGATGGAAGCCGAGAGAGAAACAGCCATCGAGCGGTATAGGGAGCTACGGGAAAGGCAGAGAGCTGGGAATCCCGCGCACGCACACATGGAGGCCGGTGTATCATGGTATTTATCCCTTCCTGATGCTTGCGTCATCCATACTGATTTTTGGTATAGAGATGATATGTGGTCTTGTTCTCTCTTCGACTTCGACGACGACGGGCAAGGGTGATTGCATGATCGGACTCTCAGACAACTTGCAAGTAGAGGGAGCTGTGTGATCGCACCTCTGCCAACGCCTGCGTATCTCCATAGGCTCATGTTCTTGGCCTAGGAGCAAAAGGTTGATCGGTCCGACACGACTAGACAGTCTTGCATTGTCTGAGACTATCCCTGACGAGTGCTGACGGCAACGTGTCTCCTACCGTGGCCCTTTAATCACTCTTCGGAACGCTCTACAAATTCTGTGTATTCGACTCATATGCATCGGCGTCATTGAGTCAGATCCGCCACGCCTGGATTGCTTCGTGATGATACCCGATGCGCACCGTAAATTATTGAATTTGACTTCGGCCGCGATATGAAATTTCGTTATGGATGTTCGCGAACACATTGACGCTGAAATGAGTATCTGAAGTGTTCCATGCATCATGATGCATGAGTCATATGCTGCAAAATTTATTTGAAAGCCAAGTGCTGTAGCCAGTAGCCAAGTGCTTCGTGGGGATTCCGCCGGATCCGAATACCGATTTCATCTTCCGAACGCCTGCTGTGATTGGCAACGTCGAACCCTTTGCCGTGGCGATGCGCCAACGCCTCAGTCCTACATGATGCAGGCTCGATCACTATTTCTCTCAGAATTGAGCTCAATAGCGCTGCATGCGTCTTCTCAAAACCTTCAAGGTCGTTCGACAGGGGACACGACATGCAAAGGGACGTCATTAGATTGGTATACGTCGGTGGTTGGGGTGACGCCATGTATGTCCTGCGCGGTATCGTCGCGTTTGCGTGGCGTAGAAGCTGAATGTTGGGATAGGTCGGACTTATGAAATGCTGAGGCAGATTTGTGATGCTACTTGTGCGTGATTATATTTTCTCTCATTGAGAAGCGCACCTGACTCTTCGTGGTAACCAGACACTGTGGGCGCTCTAAGCCCCCAGACTCCGCCAGATGTTTGCGATAGTCAAGTTTGTCCGTCAACAGGTTATTTGAAGATAATCTCCCTTGCTGATCTCGTGACAGTCGATTGTTGCTGTAATTCTATCGCGTTCGCGCTCAGCATGCTATGCCTCAAGTACGTCTACTAATTGTGCATCGTATTTTCATTTACTAATCTGAAGTCCTTCGCAATAGTTGCCAACAAGGCGTTGGCTCTGGCGTTGGTGGTGACACCGGAATAGACGCAGGTGGGTTCTTCGACAATGTCTTTTGGCTTACGTAAGCTGATCGTCCTCCTCGAACTTCGAAGGCGACGGAGCCTATGGAGATTACCTGTCAAACTTTGGACAGCGGCAATGTTTTCCACAAGTCAACCAATCGTTCGTACCCCTCTCCTGTTACGTCCTCTCCCAGCCTGATTCGGCAGCCCGTCACTTTCAATAGATTGCCGACCGCTATTCAAGCCGGTGTCTGCAACGAAAAGATCAAGATCGATGATGATTTATATACTTTATTTTGGCCCACGGGATCATGGTGCGTTGACTGTTATCACAACCGAATATGGCTGACTGAGGACTCTCTAGGTTTTAGTGAGTCTGCGTCCGACGATTTACATTACCTACAATCTAAACTCGGGATCTAGCATCTATACCAAAGATACTCTTCAAAAGAACTTCGTGGTGAACAACAACAACACTTTCACGCACTGTACTTCCACAACTCTCGACAATACAACCACAACAGCATCCCCGACCACATCCTCAACGTCGAGTACAACACCTAAACCCGCATTGAACACAGGAGATGAAGTTGGAATCATCCTTGCCGCAATACTCGGCGGAGCAGCTTTAGTCGCCGCTGCGATATACTACTATCGACGCCGCAAATACACTAGACGGCGACCTGAAATTTTTATCGACGATGATTTTGAAGAGGGTGACGCAATGATTGATAATGATGCACACGTCATCGAACAATTCCATTTATCTCCTGTCCCTCCACCAAAAGAGGCGTCTTGTGAGTGTAAATGTTGAAGTGCAAAGGCTATCATCCTGACGATCCTACCAATTCCAGCCGCGATGTCTCCCTTTAGTGATGTTCACGCCGTGGGCGAAAGCTCACGAAATCCTTCATTGCTCCAGTCATCTTCATCGCCCTCGCCCTCGCCATTTCAATCACCTTCCCAGTCACCTTCTCATTCCCCATCACAATCGCCTTCGCATTCACCTCGTGCCTCCACTTCAGCGTCGCCCGCAGCATCAAGTTTCAACGCAGCCACCGAACCTCGTCCCGGAGCGCTCAAACTCACGAACGAGTCGCATTATTCAGAGATACAGACTGCGGAACTACCAAACAACAAAGATTGGAGACCTGAGCAACTTGATCGATCGTTGTCTCCAGCGGAAGCTGATAGACACCAAGATGCCGGACCGGTGGATGCTCAATTAGGAAGATCGGCTTCGGGCCGGTTGCCGCCGGCTTATGGACAACTGATGAGATGATATTTGACCTTGATATTCGTGAACATTTGTACAGGTTCATCGTGTTCCTCCAAGCTATGTCTTCCCAGGCCGCCTCCGCGCCGCTGTTTAGTACATTTTATTATTATATGCAATACGGACCTGATTATGGATGAACGATCATTACTTATTGATGGCTACCTAGGGATTCGGCCGACTTGAAATGGATCAGCATTTCAGATCCACGGGCTCAGCCTGGAATTACCGTTGCACAGAAGTTCTGTTTTGGAGCATCGGTCATTCCTGGCGTGGTTAAATTTCAGGGGTCGATAGCCATACAGAAAGGTGTGCAAAAGGAATGCCGGACTCCTGGCCGGACTATGCTAGACACGAGATCAGGGGAAGAATGCGATGGTTGCGTGGTGATGAACATATGAGCCAGTACTAGTACTCGAGTACGGACGTACTCGGTGTTAACGGAGTTAAATGAGGACAGGCGGGTTCTGACGGGTTTGGTCGACTGTACAGTCGACCATCTATTTAGGTATATCCGAGACAGTCCATAGTAATGTATGTCGGGTGTCCGGAACGGAGGGAGAGAGAATTCTTTCATTTAACGTGCGAGCAGGCTGCCGTTCAGAGCGCCAAGGTACACAAATACTATCCTACTGAATTCTGAGAGTATCGGAGTCGAAAGTAGACGGTGAAATAAAACGGTTAGAAATTAATTAAGTGCTTGGGGTACTCAGTGATATCTGGGAAATGGGGTGTCCGGAAGGGTAAGAGGAAGAGGCTCTGCTCTGACTATCTACCAGACACCTAGTTTGCACACGTGATAGCGCAAGAATTGCGTTATACCGGCCAAGGTACGGGCGAGAATTTAGAAGATATGTCTTTCTCTTCCGCTAACCGGTAGTTGGTATCTAGTCAGCATCCCCCATTGTCAAAAGCGGCGATTCTTCATTAACGACTGGGCAAAGTGATAACATCTCGATTTCGAAAGCGGCGATTCCGTGATCGGGTCACGTTATAACCTGTGGCAATTGATGTCGAGAACAATCACTCCACATGCACGCAAGTCCGAGAGAAGTATCAATGTCATTCGTTTGACAGTTCAGACGTTTTAAAGGGTATCAAGGCTTTTCCATATCATCCCGCACCTCCAAAATGCTCGCTGTTATTAGTACTCTGTATGTTTTGGGTAATCTCCTCCAGCTTGTGTCAAGTCAAATGGCCCGCACGGGAGACACACCATGCAAGGGAACGTCATTAGATTGGTACACGTCTGTGCTAGGCATCACGCCATGTGAGTGTCCGTCAGTCAAAAGCAATGTATCTAAACTGAGAAAACGACCAGGTCGGACGTATGAGATGTTAAGGCAGATATGTGATCCTACATGTGCCTGTCCATTTCGATCCGCTGGTCCACTTAGATCTCATGAAAGTCATTGTCTAGATATCGTGGGCGTTATGCCGACAACGACTCCCCCAGACCTGTGCGACAGCCAAGTCTGTGAGTATTCGTACCGATAATTGTGAATGAAGGAGAGTATTTTGACAGGTTCATGCCAGCTGGGTGCTGTTGTAATTCTATAGCGTTCGCTCTCAGTATGCTTTGTCTCAAGTATGTCGCACCGTCATGACCTATAGAGCCCAGCTCCTTATCATAAAATTTTTCTATAGTTGCCAACAAGGCAACGGTACAGGACTTCAAGGCGACACCGGTATCGATGCAGGTGAACCTCTGGCCAGTACGTTCTGGAGACGAACTAATCATCTTCGCTGAGAGAAGGCGCTGGAGTTTATCAGGAGTACCTTACTCAGTTTGGGAAAGCGCAGTGTAGCCCGGAGGTCAACCAATCGTAAGTCAGACTAAGTCTTGGGAAAATTCATCAAGCAGGGTGAATTCACCATCGAGATTTAAAATTCAAAAGGTTGCCCATCGACATACAGAGTGGAGTCTGCAACGAATCAATCAGGATTGACGATGATTTGTATAACCTTTTTTGGGAGGACGGCTCATGGTATGTTCTTCACTATGCTCAAACATCCCCGTGCCCCTGTGTTTCATGTGTTTCATTTAGGCTTTAGTGAGACAAGTCTGACAAGCACGATATGATATATTCCTACTAATAAAGGGCATTCTAGCATGGACACCAAGGACACTATGATGACAAATTTTGTTGCCAGAAAGAACAACACGTTCACTCATTGTGACTCATCTGCCAGATTGGAGACTCGTACTATTGTAGGAGCAGTGCTGGCAGGAGTAATGGGAGCGTTGTTGCTAATTGCTTCCATGTCTTACTGCTATCGACGTAGACGGATTGTCGCACAAAAGTTGGCTGCGTTTCCTTTCTATGGATTTCCAGTGGCGCGAGAGCAAAGCTCTGGTAAGCACCGATGTCAGTAAAAGAGATTTTGATGACGGAGATCTAGCCCTTCAATTTTCAGGAGACACAATTACTTCCAGAGGCATATCCTTCTTTTCTGTATTACCTGGAACCAAGAGCCCGCCTCCGAACATAGAAGAACGGCCACGTGGCACACCTTTACTCATGTCCACGAATTCAATCAGTCCAGAAGCTCCCATTCAGGACGCATCAAATCAAATCATTTCAGGAGCCGATGGGATTGTGGACGTGCGGGGACTCTTTGTAGAGACAGGAGCACAATCGGACAGGCATCATGACGCTGGGCCTGTGATTATCCATGTACAGAGATCAAATTCGGGAAGGCTGCCGCCTGCGTATGGAAAGCTCCTGAGGCGATAAAGCCGTATCTTATTTTTCTATTTTTGTTATTGCCGGCAGGGAGCAATTTGAGACCATTCAATTGTGGCAAACGGAACCTGAATCCGAAAATCATAGTTTTCCACTGTTCATCTGGGCATTTCTTAGGCACAAGCACTGGCAAGTGCTTCAAGGCTTACTAAAGAGGTCGCAGCCGACTCTGCACCCGTTGAAAGATCATGCAGCAATTTTCGCTTGAGACCTTGTATACTACAGTCAATTAGACACGGAACCGATTCGGAAAATTTCAGAGTCCGACTGACCTCAACCTCACCGATACCATATCCTCCAGTGATTGCAACGAAGGCGCTAGCACGTTCCTGGCTGTTTTGCGAATTTGATTCGATCATGACAGCAATTTGAGGCACCAGTGACACCAGTCCTTTCAAGGTACCGTTACTCGCTGAATCCTCAGGCTGAAGCACTCACAAGAGCGTCATTTGATATTTTCCCGACGCCATTCAGGAATCCATCTCTGTCGCGCACTTGAATCCTCCCGATATATCAGAATTCTTACACAGCAACTGCATCAGTGCCTTGATCGAAAGCCACACATCCAGCGGGTCGGATAACAGCTCCCTTTATACACGCGCTAATCGTTCACTTTTTTGTCGAGCCAAGCTTGCTGAGAAATCGCCCCTGTTCTATATGGTCTAGAGAAGAGGAACCGTATCATAAACTTGCAACAACCAGGCACCCGGGACGGCACATCCACCAACAAGCGGAAGCAATGTCGGAACGGAGCTCCAAGCACATTCGGAATTACTCTTTCCACCGTGGGTTCAACTTTTCGACAGGTTGCTCCATTGTCGTCTCAAGTGGCGTGCTTTTAGTTCCTGCTTTCTGAATGCTTCGAATGCACGAGAACCGCGTATATGAGGCGCGTGGTCTTCAAACGCCTATCTGCGCCCTCGCTTTGACCTAGGCTCGAATTGCACTCATGGGCTTCTCGTTTTCCTCTTTTCGTCGTAATTCCCGTCAGACTGAACCAGAGAATCTCGAAGGGCCCAACCGTGCTGCGTATGCTTCTTCCCACCTATCCGACTCAGATGGACATCAAGGCGTCGGAGAAAAGGGCCCAGTAGCCGAAAAGTTTGTTCACGATGCGGACGGCGAGAAAGATACTATCATCGAAGAGTTCGACAAGTCACCTGGTGATCTCACCTTTGAAGAGGGTGGGTATTTTTTTGGTCAAGCTGTGACATTCAACCCTCAAAAATTGGTTAAATCTGTTTCTCAGATGCCAAAGGAGGCATGGGTCGACATCTTGGGCTCACGACATGCACGCTTTTGATGTAAGTTCTCCAGCTATCATCTGTATCGAACTTCACTGACAATGTGCATATCAAAGTGTGGGCAAGATCATCGGCACCGGCATTTTCAGTACTCCTAGTTCTATATTGGGGAGCGTGGGGTCAGTAGGCGCAAGCATGATGCTATGGGTTCTCGGGTTTGTTCTATCGTTCTGTAAGCTGTCGTCTTCCACACGCACCTAGACCCCTTTACTTATGAACCGCAGGCGGTCTGTTCGTCTGGCTCGAACTCGGCACTATATGGCCTCAATCTGGAGGGGAGAAGGTGTATCTTGAAAGGATATATCAGCGACCGAAATATCTGGCCACAATTATATTCGCGAGCAATGCCATCTTCCTAGGCTTCACTGCCAGTGGTTGTATCGTACGTTTCGGCCTATTTGATCTTTCGACCTTGACCTTACGTAATCATTCAGGTATTCGCCAGCAAGTGAGTTCAATCGCAATTGCCAAGTGTTCGTCCTGACGATCCCAGTATTCTTGTAGCCGCAGGTCATGAAGCAGGACGTTGGACAGAACGAGGAATAGCACTCGGTGGTACGTCATCCTCGTAAACTGCTACGATGCTTTGTAGCTAACCATCACATTCCAGTCATCGCCTTCGCGACCCTCATTCATGGTTTAACTCCTCGTGCCGGAATCTATCTCATGAATGCCCTCTCGGTGTTCAAGATCTTTATCGTTCTTTTCGTGGCCATAACAGGATTCGTCGTTCTTTCCGGGAAGACTCACATCAAAGATCCACACGCCAACTTCCGAGACGCGTTTGCTGGGAGCTCGCACAAGCCGAATGATGTTAGTCCTCTATTCTTTCATCGGTCGATAGACATGAGATGTATTGACGGACGAGCTTCTCAGTATGCAACCGCGACATTCAAAGTTCTCTTCGCCTATGCCGGCTGGTCTAACGTCAACTACGTCCTCAATGAAGTCCGCGACCCAATTAGGACCCTGAAAATTGCGGGTCCTCTGGGATTGGCTATCTGCGCGCTTCTTTATCTTCTCGCCAACGTGGCCTATTTCGCCGCATCATCAAAGCACGACATTCTTAAGAGCGGTGTCACAGTCGCAAGTCTGTTCTTCAGGAATGTCTTCGGAGAGCAAGCTCAGAAGGCTTTGACTGTATTTGTCGCTTTGAGGTAAGCTTTGCCTATTCACTCTTATTGTGCGAAGGACCGAATTTTATGTATCACAGTGCACTGGGGAACGTCCTGACGGTCGTAAGTCTTCCTCAAGTGATCCATCTTCCGATCTGAGTAGCTCGTCTCAGACGTTTGCGCAAGCCCGAGTCAATCAAGGTAACGTCATTTCCGCGTGGGCCATAAGCTCTTCTCACTAAAAGTGTTACTTCGTAGAATTGGCCAAAGAAGGCATTCCTCTACCCTTCGGAAATCGCCTTTGGGCTTCGAACTGGCCCACTGGGAAATCTCCCCTTCCCGGGCTCATCATCCACCTTATACCCTCGGTATGACGTGTTGCCCTCGAACCTTCCACGGATGGAACAACTGATGTGATGCTGGCCTTCTCAGGTTATTGTGATCATCGCTCCGCCACCTTCAGTTGCTTATCCGTTTATCTTGGATGTGGAGGGATATCCAGCCCAGATCATCAATCTTTTCGTCGTTTCCGTACGTAATGTTCAGAATACCATATGACGTCATATCCACGCGGCCGAAAACTAGGGGCTTTTATATCTGAGAGCTACGAAACCGAGCCTGCGACGGCCCTTCAAAGGTATGACTTCATTAAATCGTTCTTACCTTGTTTCTCACATTTAAGGTCATAGTGTGGCTGCCGTTCGCCTTCTTTTACCTCGCAGCCGCATGTTTCCGTGAGTAATCGTCCTGACATTTCGGCTGATCAAGAAATATAATACCGATTTCAAGTGCTCATCGCTCCGTTCTTGCGTCCTTCAAATAGAGTTGGTGATACACCACCGCTTCCCTACTGGCTGTAAGAAATTCTCATAGCTCCGTCATCATGATGTCGTATTGACGATCCATCGAAACCCTTCCAGATATTGCATTGTTGGAATCGCCGTGATGATCGTCGGAGTTCTGTATTGGTTTGGATGGCGTGTTCTTTTCCCAAGAGTGTTGGGTTATGAATTGGTGCCTGTTAAGACCGAGCTTCAGGATGGTACTTTTGTGACTTCGGTATGTTCTTTCGTTTTCTTTCTCCGTCGAAGGAGAAGCGCTCATGAGGGTGATGTGTAGTTCGAGCGGAGTAAAGCTCAATAACGCGTTTTCATATCAATGGTTTCAGCAATAATCATTCTCCCACGAGCGTTCAACAATACTATGATAGCATAATCATCCGATGATATATCAATAGCGTATTCCTTCAGCTCATGATCCAACAGCCAACATGTGACCACCGGCGCGTCGCCTGATGACACAAATCGATCCAGACATCGTTCTGGGCGCCCAGTGTTGGCTGGACTCTCAAGCTCAAACTCTGGGAAGATTCTCACCGGCCTAGCTACGAGTGACGCGATCTCAGTGAGAAGAAACATTTCAAATTTACAAATGTGTCTTCTTGTGGGCCGTTGTGGCAGCGTTGCAGTACTAGCAAAAACCTGTGCTGGGAGAATGGATGTGAACCTGGAGTAGGACATTTCATCTGACGATTTCCAAGTTCTCATTTATATATACATTTAACCACGATGAGAGAACAAACTCGCACGCTGGAACTCGCCTTTCAGCAACAAACCGCTGGGCGCCTACGGTGATCCCAAAATAACTTCCGTAAGCGCTGAGCGCTACTATCTCCGTCGGCTTGACAACGGCCAGTTCGCGGAACTTTAATCAAGAAGCCGATCAAGCCGAACCCCATGCCTTCTTCATGTTGACAAACAGAATCGATGCGGTGCGGGAGAGATGAGCATCGCTTTATGGATGGTTCGTCAAAATTTGAAATTTGGAAGACTGAGGGCCCCATTTTTTTCAGATAGAAAATAACATTCGTAGGCTGGCAAATTGAGCTATATAAGGTTCGAACCCCAGCGGTCATTCCTTGGTTATTCGTCCCTTCTTGAGAGATTCACTTAGTGGCATCACGCGACGGAGACAGTGAGCGCTGAGCGCTCATCAGTCAAAGCCCGGGTTATGGCATGAGGGATCAACTGATGCTGAGATGATGTCTTGGATGATATCGAACTTGCAAATAGCAACGAAGTCACGCTACGGCCCAGTGCAACTCTCGCTCAATCGCCTCCGAGTTGAGGGTACCCTCACCTTCCTCTCCAAAGCTTCCAATCTCTCTCGGCGATCCTCTTTCTTAGCCCATGATGACTGGTAACCTCCTCATCGGAGGAATATTACTGGGATGGCTATCTGGCATAGCATTGGGTCAGACACCTACTGGAAATACGGTGTGTAAAGGAGTTGCGATGGACTGGTATACCGTGGCGGTTAAGGAGACACCATGTATGTACCACCCTACCATTCTATCCATAATCCGACATTTATTAACGGAATGTTCGATTGAAATAGGTCGTACATACGAGCGGTTGCGTCAGACGTGCAATTCTAACTGTAGGCCATTATTTCCTATTGATCGAACCGCCTCACTGATGCCCTAATAGATACTGTGGGAATGCAAACAGTCCATGGATCGACTTTAAAGGGAGCCCCAGACGCGTGCATTGATCCGAATCGTCAGTAATGCTTCTTCATTTAGCTCGTCTGATTAGTTCAAATTAAACGATGTTCTGAATGACAGCTGCGTGCTGTTGCAATTACATTGCGTTCGCGCTTAGTATGCTTTGTCTCAAGTGCGTACCTCCTTCCTTCCAGCTGCAATGCCGCTAGTGCTGGGTATCGTCTGATGACGTTGATATTAGTTGCCAGCAGAACGTAGGCTCTTTACTTTTCGCGGGAAAAGATGGAACTGGACAAGATACTGGATATCTCGCTGGTCAGTCAGACGAGATATAACTCGCGCACCGCCAAAGAACATCTGAGATTTATTGAGCAAATGAATAGGCGCCGGATCATTTCAACTATATTTGACAAACTTTGGCCAGTCACCACAGTGTGCCCCACAACTCAACACGTCGTCGGTAACCTTTGGTTTATTGAATGCCCCTCCTGACAATGGTTTTCGTCATTCATAGATTTCCTCAGAATGTCCAACAACAAGTTTGCTTGGAGGGATTGAATATCGACGACAATTTATATAGCCCGACTAATTTTTCTCCTGATGGATCATGGTGCGTCATATTCTCGAAATCATTGGGAGCGAGCACAGTCAAATAATCTCATCATCGGTGTCGTTTAGGATCTCGTGAGTCCCTTCAAAGCATCACTCAATCTCCGACGATCAAATATTCTTCCAGAAACAACGTCATGCAAAACATGCAGCAGTCCATGGCTTCTCCAAACTACACGTTCAAAAAATGCGCCGATCTCAATATCAAAGCTGCGATCACTGCGTCTCCGCTTTCCACCAGCACCGACTCCCCGCCAAATCAATTTGCAGGTGGCTCCATACTTCCTTCCTCACCAGCTGTCCTGCCGACTGGGGCTATTGTTGGCATTTCGGTGGCTGCGACATTGGTTGTATGCGGACTGATTGTTTCTCTTGTTTATTTCTTTTGGAGAAGACGGGTGAAGCGACAACAGCCGAATCAAAGTATGATTGAAGAACCCAGTGCAGTCATGGATCGTAATGCAAGTATCATCAATCAGTTCGCGCTCCCACCACGCTCTTATCGGAACGGATTCTCTGGTAAGACAAGTGCAACCTATGTTTGACGCTTACATGTCTCACGAGTATATTCATTCAGCCAACCATCATTACGAACAAGTGCAGAATCCAATCGAAGAATCCATAGTCGGTCCTTCTGAGAATCCTCCAACATTTATCTCTGGGCCGTTGGATCTCGAACCTACTACTACTGATACTCCGTCCGAGGAGAACGCGAAGGCGCGGAGACAAAGATCTGAGAGCCGTCAGGCACTAGTGAATTCGCGCGATTCACCTGATGACTTGGACGAGCCTACTAGTAGATATGAAGATGGGGGACCGCTGTTAGGCAGGGGTGGAAGTTCAGCTTCTTGGCGGCCACCGCCCGCGTACAAAACTTCGACACCATCTTCGAAGTGAACCAAGCACATCTTCATAGACTAGTTCCTTGACTTTGCAAAGTTCGACTGGAAGTTTTGGCGGTCTGTGTTCCTAGATTTATTATTAATTCTTATCTTGGGTAGAAACATTGGTGATGGAGTTGTAATATCATCGCATCGGAGCCACTATCCTTCTCTCGAGCGCTTTTTCGGTACCGAGTTCTGACTGAAGACTCATACCGATCGTGTGGCAATCTGCTCTAGAAAATCTCGGAGCCGAGAGGCTTAGAGCGGCCCGATCAGATAACCAAACTTGGGTAAGTATTCGGAAATTTCGAGGCACAAACTTGCAGCCCCTGACGCCCCCCTAGCAAGGCGAAGGACAACAAAAAAGATTTCAACGTGGACAACGGATAGCAGAGTCGGCAATTCAGTAGAACCCCGGTCCCAGTAAATCCCCTCCTCTACTCTGTAGAGAGGGTTTTATCGCAGAGTGATCGTGTACAGGCGCCCGCAAATGACCATACTAGACATGCCGGCGGCACAGTTTTTTACTGCCGTGGAATTTCCCCCACAATCTTCACTCAAAGACTGTGAGCTCCTTCCTTTTAAAGCAGAAAAGGAACAATTATTGTTCCGATGCTATCCCGCTTGTCTCACGGTCCTGACATGGTGATTTTCGTCGACCTTTGGGCCGCGAATGCCGTGTGCGGGTTAGAAATTCCTTGGAAATTCCTTAAAATTTCAGCAACTCCGCGCACTTCAGCTGATTTGTCTG
>KV428205.1:0-45854 GCA_001632355.1 Sistotremastrum suecicum HHB10207 ss-3
TGATCGGTTGGGTTCGAATTCGTCATGTTGATCATCTGAAGGTATGTAAACACAATGCAGTATCGCAATTCGGTGTCTTCCCGCTGGGTTAAAGCATTTGTCAGCAGGCTTAAGGCATCTTGAAGCCGGAGAACTCAAGTATATTGATACCACGATGGAGAACGTCAATTGCACGGTCTCTGAACTGTTCGGTCATCCGGAAATGCATGTTGAGACCTGCTGAGACAATTAAATTTTTGATGTCAGAAAATATTTTTAAGGAGCTCTCAGCCCTATACCCTATTGACCCGGTGTCTCGGCATTTGCCGGTGCATGCCCCTTGAATTCCAGTCAAGTTAGGTGGTTATACCGGTGGTTTCGGATTGGGTTAGTGACTTCATTGTGGGGGTTTCTCACTCAAACTCCCCGAATATGTAGGGTTAAACCCCACAATACCTGTGCTTATACCCCCACAAAACATGTGCTTTCCGACCTCACAGTGCTATTGATAGGAGGGTGACCCACTAGTAAAAACGCATTCTGGATTAAGGAATGCAAACTTGAGTTTGGCCTAGAGGTCCTCAAAATTGAAGGGTTCACAGCACCTATGGCAGCCACCAAACAAGCTTTGCACGGTCCTCCGAGTCCTGGGAGGTCTGATACACATTTCCTTCTTTCTCGTCGGCAGTTATCGCATGCTATATCAATGATTGGGATATGCGTAAGATCATACGTTAGATTACATATCCGAACGCAAGATATTCAATGCGAACCTTTCGTTGCCCGAATCCTTGGAACTGGTCCTGAAGATTGCAGGCCGTCATCGTCGTTATCAGACACTCGTTTCGTGACTGAGAGATCAGTCATGGTAGCGTATCAATGAGTGTGCACAAAGTACAAAGCGAAGACCCCACTCCCCCTCATGACAGGTTAACATGGCTCTTAACAGCTGCCTGGCCTTGCATGACGCACTACTAGTAGATGGCCGCAGTTACTTTGACCAAGACTATGACGGTGTTATCGACGTCATCGCCCATTGCCACTAATTGCCCACCTTTCAACCATTATCGTGAGCGGCGCGAGGAGCCGACCTGTGAGCTTTCTCCTCTTCCCGGAAATCGTCATGGTCTCTGGCATCAAACGTTCTGATCCAAAACGGAGGCCAGGGGAGGGCGAATCGAGAAGGCGGTGATAGCGGTGATATAGCCGAACGAGCGATGCCAATGATTCCAAATGATTCCCTACATTTCACCATCAATTTGAGATGATTTGCACACTGCCGAATATTATAAGACTGAGTTCGTGGGACAAAAGAGCAATAGCAGAATGTCGCCGAGTGAAAGAGCGAAGGATAGCTCTGTGGCGCTTATTTTAATGAGCGAACATCGAGAGGTATCAGTAGTAGTTGCTTGAGTAGTTGGATCTTTTCTTTTCTAGTTCGAAGTGACCCATCATGCATCATCGATGACGACCTGCTTGGCTTGATCAATTGGAATCGAACGCTGTCTTAATCTTCATTTTTCGTTCAAGCAAGCAGCACGCTTTCTGGTGCACCAAAAAAGCTGTCTACTATGTACTAGTAGTACTATACATTGAGCGATCAATTCCCCAAACAAACTCCACAATGCGATAAAAAAAGACTCCTCCCGACCAGACTCAGAGATCACACATCTACGTCTCGCCTTGAGACCCAGGGCCCATCTCTATATCCCCAACTCCAATAGATGTCTGTGCTTTCCGCTGCCATATCCAGGTGTCTCGAAGCAGTTGTGTGAATGATTGCCATATCCAAAGAGTAAAAGGCCGTGACTGATCCTCTACCTCTGTATTGAGAGTTGAAGAAGAGATTGACGCACCTGCATCAAGTGCATCAAGTGCATCAAGTTTTGCCAAGAGTTCTGCTGCCCGTTCACGAGTTGCTTCGCTAGTTTCTTGACTCCGGTCCCAACTCTGCCACATGCCAGGAGTACGGGAAGGGTGAATGCAGAGCTTCAGGAAAGATCGCAAAGGTTCTTTGTCGGAGCCTGCTTTGAAAGCGCCACGATCGAGATAGTAGATCAATGTATCTGAATATTGACGCCAGGTGTCCCTCCCAGGGTCATTGCGCAAAAAGAGTTTGAATGTCAGAGACAGATCGAATTCCAGAGGGGTGGTGAATTGGGATGGAAGATATGGGAGAATGAGAGCGAGAACCTCGATGATGGGTTGGTAGGCGTCTGGATAGTCCAGTAACGATTGATCAGTCATGAACGCACTCAGATCGCGTAGATAAGCGTGCTCTTTGCCCTCGATAGCGAGGGAGACCAGGGCCGAGATGTGTGAGATGCGGAAACGTGTATTTCGAATAAAGACTTTCAGGATCTGAAGATGGTCCACGTGCGAGGAAATATTCTTGACCTCGCGTACTGCCTGTTCGCCGATAAGGCTGTTACACGTCATGACTGCATCGATGAACTTTTCGTCCAACTCTTGTGTGGTCACATCGTGGGTGAAGGCCACAGCTGTATCAACGAGTTCCTCGATATCTTGAGCAGACGGACCTGGGAGAGCTAAGCGGAACGTCCAACGTGAGTAAACACAGGAGGGAACTAGGAGAAGAGAGATTGCGCACAAGCAAACGCCGCATGTTGTTCAGCCAGATAAAACTGCGCGCGATCTGACATGGCGTCGTTAATGAAGTTATCATGCGCGGGTAGAGTGAGGCAGCGTTGGAAGAAGTCGTAAGCGGGACAGACACGGAATGAGAGGACCAAGAAATTTGATGACAAGCAGATCTCCATGCACAGGTTCAATGTCAGAGAGGTGGGAGAAAAACTCCGCCATCTCTTCCAGGATGGTGCCTTCATTCCCCCTTGCAATAAGGAAAACCAGGTATTCGATGACATGCCGCGGCAAGAATGGGTTTCGGAGCAGGGAGCGGAGAAGAGAGACCCGGAGAGACCCGATCACAGATGGAAATGATACGGGCGACGTCATCCGATTCCCTATTGAGGAGAGATCTGCACTGGAAGACAGCTGAAATGAAGACATCTGCTCGGTCGCCGAAAAGTCCCTCTTGACTAAAAGAGCAAAGTGCTCGAGCTAAACCTGTGTAGTAGAAGTCGCTCCATGCCGACCCCCGCAGATCGCTGTTGAGTGGATCGATGGAGGTGAAGAATACCAGGCAGAGAAGAATTGTTGGTGAGACCCGTAAGACTGTTCAACCAGAGCTTTGCATTGGTCTCTGCACGATCGAGTGATTGCATTGCCCTCAATATTGTCTCTCCATGTCCATCCGTCCTGTGTCCATCCTCTCCAATCTGCAAAGTAGGCCAACTGTTGCTGTGCTGTCTCTTTTACCCGAAACGAGGTGTCCGTCGCCAAAAATCGTTCTCTTACGGCCAAGAACACTTCCAACAACTGGTCTCCATTCTTGTACCATTCACTTATCTCGAATGAGGGTACAGCGCTCTCCAGAATCTCAGCGTTCTTTGTGTTGATTACCAAGCGCGCGTATGCTTTCAGCGCCTGCACATTTTCGTTGTCGTCTTCGTTCTCCTGCATCAAGACATCGATGAGCTCATTCCCCCTTTTCTGGTTCTGAATTGCAACCTCAAGCTCGTCTTCTTTGGCCTCCGATTTGTTGGACTGTGCCTCTTGCGAGGCACACGCGACTTGACGGAAATCCGGTAGGCAAAGCGTTGACCGCAACACAGGAGCAGGTTGAGATATTGGGATCTGGGTTGTGGCTGGAACCATCGTGATCTTTTATGTTTCTACCTCCTCCTATCGCTCTCACGGTTATTGGTCACTCGCATCATCCATGCACAAGTCGCAAGCAAAGCTGAGCTCAGAGGACTCTCGAATGGAGAATTCTCATGCACGGTGGCGTGATATGTAGTCGCGAGGATGATGCTGAGAATTGTGACAGCGATCGCCGTGGCGGCCACGGCGCCGAAGATGAGGATCGAAGCGCGTTCGTCGAAAGAGAAGGATAAATCCCAGAATTGAATGACGACGACGAAGAAGCCGATGGAGAGCAGGAGTGTCCAGAAGAGAACACTCATGAGGGGAAGAAGACGTTGTTCTGCGAGCAACTTGCGTCGTTCTCGATTCAGGGTACGTTCCAAATTGGTCCTGCCTAGAGGTACAGAGAGCAGTTTTCCCGCCCATTGCATCCCAAGCACACACATGACCGAGTTGAATATCTACGTGGGAAGCGTCAGTCTGTATCTTAAGTACTTGCACGATTCACTGACGCTGAAGGTGAGAGCTAGATGATAGAATAGGGTAACGAGCTGCAGTGAGGTTGAGGAGGGCGGTAGCTTTGAGGCTGACGAAGAGTTAGGCGAGGACGGCGCTGAGAATGATTGTATGATTGGAGAGATGAACGCCGTTACGACCGTCAAGAACAGAGCGATCTATGACATATGTCGGTATAGCATGATTTTCGGGTGTTCAATGACTTACGAAAATCAGTGATACGTTCATCAGATCCTTCCATCCGTCAACTACAATTTTCATCTTTGCCAGAGATTCGTTATTCAGAGCAGCCCAAGTTGATTCATCTTTCAAACCTCTTCCTTCATACGCTTTATCATCTGCAACCTCATGAAAAGAAACTCTCGGCCAAAAACAGATTATACCATACCTCTCGTAGCATCTTTTTCCAGAGCTTCCAGCATCTTGCTATGATCCTTCAAGAGCTGACTTTGCTCCGTCTGCGTCTTTCCCTGGTCCGCCATCATCTTATTCTGGTCTTCCATAAGAGACAGCATTCTGGTGAAGACGGGCGCTAAGTCGCCCAGTGTATTCATGATTGTAAGAACCTGGCTGGGAAGGGGCGGTGGTTCAGGATCGGCCATCCTCAGGTTGGAGGGGAAGTAGGTCTATCGAGGATGGAGATGGTGGAGGACGATGGGCAACGATAGTGGGAGATGATGGGAGAGCGGACCAAAGGAGTGGGGGTTGTGGGTATGGGTGTGAGAGTGAGGGCATCAAGTCGTGCCACAGTGCGGCCACCTGTCAGGTCAGTACCTTGACACTGCCTCTTCAGCGTCTGAGAAGAAAAACTAGCCAATTAGAATATTCACGAGTTGGTCCACTGCACACATTGTCGAAGAGGTATGGATGAGGGCGGCATGAGCTCAACGATGATTTGCATATTCTGGGCCGCGTTTGTTCAAGTCTTAGATCTCATTTTTCGAAGTCATCGCGAGTTGCGATGCGATGCATAATCGCAGAGAAAACGGATATTGACGCTTGGAACTCTTCAGGCCGCCGATAAAATCTCATCAGATGATGAATTGGCTGACGCCGACGTCCAAGTATGTTATGAGGTTGATGCACGCGTACGGCTGCGACGCATCACAGGAGTGCTGAAAGACTTGTGGCACAGAGACGAATGTCAGGAAAGCGATGAATACACGAGACGCAAGTCGGCATAAGAAGTCCAGATCGGATATAGAGTATATAATCAGAGGCCAATTATAGCTGTAGAGCTCAAGATGGCGATCGAGTGTTTGGACTGATGATCGTCGTGCGGAGAGTTCGCCGGCGCTTACCGACGTCCGCCCATCGAAGAAGCAAGGTCCAATTCTGTGTCGCTGCATGAGGAATGCTGTATCTGATTTCCATCTGTCTATCTGCTCAAACAAGACACCAAGAAAGTCCCTGTGTCCTGGAATATTTGCTATTATCACGGCCATTCTCATTGAGCTTTCTGCCCTAAATCTGCAGCATCGATCGAAAGGGCAAAAGATCTCGTGCATCACACATCTACATCCCTCTCTGATTACTCAGAGCCATCTCTACATCACCATTTGCAGCAAGTGCGCCAACTCTCCACTTCCATCTCCAGATATTTCCCAGCCGTCGCGTCACAGCGTCCCACACTCGGAGAGCCAATGCCGGTGGCTTGTCCTCTTCTTCAGGACTTCGAGAATCGGCGGGATCGTCAGCGGCTAAAAGTGCCGCCTCACGTGCTACATTTGGCCATAAGGAACACAACCCGACGAGATTCACAAAGACGCACCTGCATCAAGCACCTCGAGTTTCCTTTGGAGTTCGATGGCTCGTTCTCGGGTAGGTGCACTTGTTCCTTGATCCCAGCTCCAGCCAAGCTCAACCCAAAGATCAGGAAATGTGCAGATGGTGAGGAACTCTCGGACCGAATCTTGATCAGAAAGGGCATCAAAGGCACCAGCATGGAGGTAGTGCATCAAGGTCTCAGAGTGCTTGCGCCACGTTTGTCGATCGGGGTCGTTAAGCATGAAGAGCGCGAGGGTCTGAGAGAGATCGAATCGTGGAGGAACAATATATCCAGGGGGTAGGAACGAAATCAGAGACGTAAGAAATGCGAGAATTGGGAGGTCTCCGTCAAATCGTGCCACCAACGGGATGTTAGCGAGTAGAGCAGGAGCAGCGGATATGCACTCCAGCTCATTCGCTTCTATGATTAGGAGGATGAGAGACGAGATCTTCTGCCCTGAGAAGCGTGGATATTCGAGGATCAGACCTAGAAGAGCAACACAATCAACGTGCGAGAGGAGGCCCTTGATCTCGGCTTCATTGCCTTCCCGGGCAAGATAGTCACATTCTATGACAGCGTCAACGAAATTCTTCTCCAGATCTTCCGAGGCCATGTCATTCCTGTATGACTGAAGGGCATCGACAAGATCCTGAAGCTCTTCTGGAGATGGTGGCGGGAGAACTAGTAAAAGGTGTCACAAGCGAAATAGACGCTCAGACGAGAAACGTACCAACGAAAGCTTCGTGTCCTAGATAGAATCTGGCGCGCTCTTGCCTATCCGTGCTCCCGAGACTGTCATCTGAAGGTAACCCAAGGCATAATTGGAAGAAATCATAAGCGGGACGAAGGGAGGAGAGGAGTTCGAAGCCGCCACGATCGAGGAAGTAAAGGAGCGTGGACCTGTAACGCGACAGTGAATACCCGATGTCTGACTGATAGCGGAGGAGAAGACTGAGGGTAGGTGCAAGATCGAAAGATCGGGGAACAGTGAACGTCGAGGGCAGAGACGGAACGAGAGAGTCAAGGAATTCGATCACAAGGAGATCACCATACACGAGCTTCATGTCAGGGAGATTGGAGAAGAACTCCGTCAATTCTCCCAATACAGTAACTTCGTTCCCTCTTGTGATCAGCGCAACAGTGTCTTCGATGCTACTCCACCAAGTGTACGGATTCCGGAGCAGAGATCGGAGGATAGAAGATCGATCACCGCACGAAAGAATGCGGGTGACGTCATCCGATCTGTCGTCTTCAAGGAGAGATTTGCACTCGTAGACAGCTGATTCAAAGACATCGTATCGGTCTCCCAAATTCCCATTTCGATCACATGAAGAGAGAACACGTGCGACATTTTCCTCGTATGAGTCATGCCAGTGTCCCCGGAGATCTTTGTTGTGTGGATCGAGTGAGGTGAAGAAAACCCACGAAGAGAAGAATTGTCGATGATATTCGTGTGATTGATCGGCCAGATCCTTGCATTGATCTGTGCACCAGCGAGTCATCGCATTTCCTTCAAGATCCCTTCTCCACCATCCACGCCCTCTGCAATAGACCAACTGCTTGTTCACTGTCTCCTTCACTCGAAACGACGTGTCAGTCGCCAAGAATCTCTCCCGGACTGCCAAGAAGACATCCAACAGTTTGTCTCCTCCCCTGTGCCATGCCCCGATCTCGAATGAAGGGACCGCTCTCTCAAGGACTTCGGTGTCGTTCGTGTTGAGGACTAGACGCGCGTAGGCTTTGAGTGCTTGCACGGTCTCATTGTCGTCGGCAGTTTCTTTCATCAAGACCTCGATTGGCTTCTCCTCTTCCGTCTCAGGCTCAGGATCGTCTTGAGGTCTTTCTTTCTCTCCCGACAACTTGTGAGACGGCGATCCTGGCGAGAGGGTTAGCTTGGCAGCGATCCACCGAGGGAAGCCTTGGACGCGATGTCGGAACGAGTTGACATGTTTGATCATGAATCCTTGCTGATACCATCGTCGTCTTTCATCGCTCTTCTTTGTGGTCTTCTTCTCGCTCTTCCCTGTCACTCGCTTCAGCCACGCCAAAGTCGCGACCGAAGCAGTGCTCAGGGGGCTCTCAAATGGAGAGTTCTTGTGTACCATGGCATGGTAAGTGGTGGCAAGAATGACGCCGAGGATAGTGATCGCGAGCGCGGTAGCAGAAACAGCGCCGATGATGAGCATAGGCGCGCGTTCGTCAAAAGAAAATGATAACGCCCAGAATTGGATAAGGAATCCGATGACGAAGAAGGCGATGGAAAGGAGAAGGGTCCAAAACAAAACTCCCATCAGAGGGAGGAGACGTTGTTCGGCGAGGACTTTGCGGCGCTCGCGATTCAGAGTGCGTTCTAGGTTTGTCTTCCCGAGAGGTACAGAGAGTAACCTTCCTGCCCACTGCAGGCCAAGCACACACATTACTGAATTGCAAATCTGTAAACATATGAGTAACTCTCTGATCAAGCATTCCGAAATCTAACTTACACTGAACATAAGCGCTAAATAATAGAACAAAGCGACGAGCTGTAATGAGGTCGGAGGGAGCGGTGGTCTTGCCTTTGTCGACGAAGGAGTCGAGAATAGTTGGATAATAGGAGCTATAAAAGCGGTTACAACTGTCAGGAAGAGAGCAATCTAAATGGGATGAGATGCACACATTAACTACAAATTTGTATCGCGGAGTATGATGACTTACGAAAATAAGGGATACATTCATGAGGTCTTTCCATCCATCTACAAGCACTTTGATCTTCGCTAACGCTTCCTTATCTAACGCACCCCACGTTGATTCATCTTTTAGACCTCTTCCTTCGTAGGCTTTATCGTCTACCATTTTATCAGCGAATTGTTCTCAAGAAACGGACGTAATGATACGATACCTCTTGTTGCGTCCTTCTCTAGTGCCTCCAACATCTTGCTGTGATCCCTCAGGATCTGGCTCTGTTCGGTCTGCGTCTTGCTTTGTTCAGTGACGATAGCAATGTGCGACTTCATCAAGTCAATCATGACATCGAATTTGGTGCCCAGATCTCCTATCGAGGAGGCAGACCCATCTTTTGCAGTCACGATGACCGGCGGTTCAGGATCCGCCATCTTGAGCGTAGTTGGTGAGAGTTGGCGGAAACGACGGGGGACGATAGGGCGACGATGGGAGATGATGGAAGATGATAAGAGCGGAGAGAGGGGTGTGGGTTGTGGGTGTGGGTGTGAGAGCACGAGGTCGTGTTACGATGAAGCCACCCGTCTGTACCTGGACACTGCCTCTTCAGCGCTTCAGCGTCTGAGGAGAATAATCAGCCAATTGAAATATTTTCGAGTTCATCAATTACGCACGTTGGAACCGTCTCGAAGAGGTAGAGATGAATGCCATGAGATGAATGAGACTTTGGAAGTTCTACATTCGCGTTCGTTTTAACTGTTAGAACTCGGTACGACTCGAACGTCATGGTGGATCGCGACCATGCATCGTGGAGAAAGCAAATGTCGAATAGTAATTGAGTTTCTTCAGGCAGCTGATGAAAACCTCATCGGCGATCGTTTGGCCGACGGTGAAGCTCATCTAAAATATCAGGCTGTTGCCATGCACGGTAGCAGGAGATATGGGAGACTCTCGTGCCACATTGACGAATGCCATGAGAGCGCCGCCGATAATCCTTTAAAATAAAATTCGGGATAGGGGATCCAAGTCAAGTACGGACTTGAGGCCAACTATTCTCTCTGAAGTCGGGAATGATGAGCTGGATATCGAGAGGTCGAAATCGATGATCCTCGTCGGAGGCAGACGTCGACGGCGCTTATTTTGTCTAGCGAGTTCGGCCGAAGTTGAGATCATCCGTCGCATTATGGTAAATCCTTTGCTGTTTTCGGTTTTCCTACTGTATATCATGTATAGCTGAGATAATGACACTTGATCGATGGATTTCTCTGGAACAAGAGTCGGCGAGTAAAAAAAGTAAAAAAGTCTAAACACTAGATATCTAGGTCTCTCTGATCCCTCAGAGCCGTCTCCACATCTCCAGTCGCAGCCGCTGTCCGAACTCTCCAGTTCCATCTCCAGTGCTCTCCCAGCCGTCGTCTGAACGCAGATGTTGAGGAAGCTTCGAACTGATTCTTGATCAGAAAGGGCATCAAAGGCGCCACGACGGAGGTAGTGCATCAATGTGTCTGAGTTTCTGCGCCAAGTTTTCTGATCCGGGCCGCGACGCATGAATCCTGACAAGATCCTGGACAGATCGAATTCTGGAGGGACGGGGTAGCTTGAAGGCAGGAATGGAATGAGTTGTGAAAGGTATTCGAGGACCGGCAGATCCCCGTCAGCGTGCCCCATCAGCGGGAATCGTCGCCTGGTGATGAGATGACCCGCCGTCTCATATTCTCGAATTGTTCATCTCTTGCTCACATATTCTTCTCCTTTCCCACGCATGCGAATGGAGGCACGATGATGTCGGATGCTTCTTAAGAAATAATTATAGTCTCTACTGCGGCATGGAAGCTATAATATATAGTTCAGTATCGATCTCGTTTATTCGGATGTATTGAGAGTTGCAATCACCTTGTGTATATCTCATTAGCTATAGTGACGACATGCTTGCAGGATTGCGCGCACGCGCACGCTCTATACTATAGCATGTTCATTGAGTAATTTCTGTTCAATGCGTTAACATTCAGATTCTCGGGCCAGTGCTGAGGGTAAATTTTGTAATTCAAACATCTGTGACCTGCTCGACGGATTCTAATATTCAATCGACGTTGACAATGACGTCCCTCTGCCGACTCGATAATCTGACCCTGGCCTAGATGCAGGAGTAAGTCGGTATTATGGATTGAGCCGGAGCTAGTGACTCGATGATCGAATCCGGATGGTGTCTAGAGATTCCCAACTGTACTTATCACTAAAAGTTCATGATTTCGATTTTGATTTAAATTCTGCTGTCGAAGCGCGTCATACGGAGATAAACACCCGGTGGTCCACCCGAACAAACCCCTCCTTGATAGTGACATCTTGCCCCCTGAATTCCATGGAGGGAATGATGGCTGAGAGGCTATCTACTCCTCAAGACTCGCTCGAGAAGTTGGCTAGGAAGCCCGTGTCATCAAAACCGCGAAGCTCAAGAGGTGCGCTGTGCTAAGACAAAAACCCCATGGATTAATTCAGACTCCCGACCAGCATGCGATCGATGCAGACGGACCAAAAGCAAGTGCGAGGCTAATCCAGCATCAGCTCGATGCAAGAACTGTGATAATCTGGATGTTCGTGAGTCGGTGTGCAACGAGCGTGGTTCTGTTCCTGATCTCTCTATGCAGCTTGTGAATACATTGGCAAGTTTGTCTCAGACGTTGTCGCAATCGCACTTAACCAGGTCTAATACTAGGGCCAAATCGAAAACGCGGACCCCCCAAAGGGTGCGCTTACTTGTCCCTCCTAGAGGCCAGTATTCTGAAAAGCTATGTTATGGCAGATACCTACACGCGTTGGAGCGACGCCTCCACGACGTTGAAGCTTTGGTTGGAATAGTACTCTCCCTATCAGACCCCCGCGCTCAGTCCCTGTTGGCCGACCTATCTTCTTCTCATGACTACGTCAAAGATGTTCTCTCCCAAGTCGACGTCAGTCCATTCGGACCGTCTGGTAGAAGTGCGAATAGGAAATCTCAAGAGGGAGGAGCCACGGGTCAGATTCTCTGAAATGCTTCCCTTGTGGACTGGCACTCATCTCATCTTCGTCTCCAGCGCAAGGCGAAGATCATGACGGACCCAGTGATCACTCTTCGTATGATCCGTGGATCAAAGGGCCGACGAACCAGTGGCAAGACCTGGTAATTGCGAAGTTTACTCCGTTATCCGTTTGCAACGCACCGGCCGCTGGCCCTCTCATCTCGGAGAGCTCCACAAGGAGCTCCACTGCTTTCCCCTCCAGACCCATGAGTGCAGACCACTTCAGTCATAAGGAAAAATCTGTGTCTTCTGAAGACGAAGAAGGTAGGGTTGTAATTGACGAAATTATGATACGCGAATTTGATCTACTAGGCCTAGAAAATCCCGGTGGCGGAGCCTCTACAACATCCTCGACTCCTGCGATGGGACGTCTCTCTCTGGACGACGCCGACGAGGTCAGCCTTCTTGCGCAGTGCAGAACTTGTACTGATTTGTGTCAGCTTCACTATTATGGAGACGCCAGTGGGCTTCCGTTCCTCGAGAAGAATGTCAAAGCGGCAGCAGGGGAAGAAGCTCAATTGTAATGTGACAGTGTCATCTCTGCGCTGCATCTCTTAATCTTCCGTGCGAACTGATAGGGACGATCCCGCGTCGAACTCACGGCCCATGGTTACTCAAGACATGCCTGATCGGACTGTCCAAGAACATTTGCTCAGCCTGTATTTCGTTTATACATATGCTGCATTTCCTTTCGTGCGCCAGGAAGATATCTTGACCCAGTTTGCTCAGAGGTAGGTACTATCAATATGGGATACAGAAACCGGGCGATCCTGACAGCTCGTCCTAGCTGGGACGAGAAAGGGCAATTCCGATGCTCTTCCGATTTCCGACTTCTTCTTCTCGCCATGTACAGCTTGTCTGCTCGACATTCCACGCTTGTAACAGCATCACAGCACGAAAGAAACGGCATACTTGTATGGGAAGCCGGAGATGAATTTTCGGATCAGGCTAAGTCTATGCTAGGTAAGTAGGTTCTGATCTTTCTCCGAATTGTTGAAAATTTAGTGTATTTCAGCCGACCAGGCATACAAGTCCAGCAGACCGTCAACGTGCCAAGCACTCCTACTGCTTGCCATCCGCGAATTTGGGATGGGTACATTTGCCATTCATCACCGAGATTTGGGCTCATTTAACCCTAGGCGGGATGACTGAAGCCTGGCTTTATACTGGTTCGTACATCTCGCACCCGGCAAGCGTTGCTTATAGCCCCGAAATTAGGAATAGCTATCCGAATGGCTCTAGATCTGGGAATGAACCGCTCGGGGGAAACCTGGAAACGTAATGGGAGGCATGTTTTCACAGAGCACCAGAAAACTGTACGCAAACGAATCTGGTTATCTTGCGTCAAACTAGACAAGTATGTACTTCAATCTGCGACTTCGCTTTGGCTTATTTGAGGAAAGATACATCTCCATGTACATGGGTGCGTGTTCCGCTAGCATGGCTTCTTCTCATTTACGCATCTTAGGTCGACCCATTGCGATTCATGAGGATGCTTACGATACGGATCTACCTCCTTTGGAAGACGTAAGCGTGTCTCATCATTTGTCACACAGTGAAAATGTTGAAGTCGCTGAAGGGAGATGAATTGAATCTATGGTTCCCTGATGCTTTGCGATCGATCCGGACAAATTATCTTCCGGTCTCAGCTCGACTGATGCAATGTTGTCATGCAAACAGCCGATTGTGTAAGCATTATCTAAAAGCACGTCGAGTGAATCTCACAGGTTTTCAGCCCGTGTCGTGGGGAGAATTCTCGAACGCCTATATGCAGTTCACATTGAGAGATTGAAAACAGATAAGGAGACGCGACAGGAACTGGTGCAAAATCTACAATCCTGGCTCAATGACTTGCCGGAAGATCTCCAAGTACAGAATGTCCAACGCATGTACGAAGTGCCCCCTCACTTCCTAATGTTGCATCTGCAATATTGGACTGCAATGATTCTTATTCACAGGCCGTTGTAAGTTCATCCCGGGGTCGAGGAATTACTGCTCTTATCATTCTCTTCACAGCATCCGATTCAAATCATCGAGCAAGACACCACATGGGCTTGCCGTCACTCCTCTTGACAAATGCGTTGAAGCCTGCTTACAGATCAAAGAATTGGGTGCGACGATTATTCCGTTTCGTATCTGAATGACAGTTTTGATGAGCGCAAAATCAGTCTCTGCTTTCAGGGCGAACTTTTCGTTGTCAGTGATACCACCAGTTGTCGTCTTCGAGATTTTTGGAGCAGGTATTATCTGGGCAGCTACAAGTAAGCTTGAATTTTGCCAGGTGAACTTGGAGTCTCATATTTCATTTTGTAGCCAAGATCGATCCAACGAGTGCTCAAGCAAGCGATGGGCTCCAGTTTTGTCTCAACAGCTTACAGGAGATAGAGGTAATAATTCACCAAGCTGCCTAGGCCGAAAGTTTATTCTCATCATGTTAGTTTGTGTGGCCTGCGGCTGGTACTTGCCGACAACTCCTCGCCCAAGCAACTTTGCCTGATACTAATTCAACAAATGCCTTTTCATTCGTGTCCGATGACCCGGATGCCCCTTCCTTGGATCAAATCGCAGACAACACGAGCTTCATGCAGCAACTCTTTGGTCAAGAGGCGTCATTCGCAGAAGAACACCAGATACCTGATTTCTGGACTTCTTCTATTGCATACCCGCCGTCCCCACACTTTCCATCATACTCAGATAATCATTTATGATGAGATCGTATCGCGACATTTTGCTCAAGACTGCGGAACAAAAGTCATGTACTAGTATTAATAAGACAATTCAACAATATTCGTTCGGAGAATATTATATTGCCACACCGCAGAGAATTCGTCTTGGGACTTCGTTACAGTACTAATGGGCCAAGCGCCGCCAGTATATGATTGAGTCGTTGTATTTACGATAATCAGGGTTTCATCGAAATTTCATCCGCATCGCCGAGAAAGATGACAAATCACATCCGGAACTCGCCGGTTCGGATGCGTTGCTAGCCGACGATCAGCATCGCAACGAGCAGATGCTGTCGCAGTAACCATCCATATCTATCTCTTTCTCTCGCTCTCATCATCCTCTCTTTCTCTTGACCTCTGGAAGGCCCTCTGTTGCGCAGGATTCGCTTTTTACCCTCCTTCAAATTTCTAGCCTATTTCTGACAATGAGATACATTCTGAATCTGGCTACGTTTTCCCTTGTGATCGCAAGTCACGGTCAGTGCAATATTCCCAATCTTCGTCGACTGACCTTTCTGAACACCCTCAATAGTCTTCGCAAACTTTAATGTGACATTTGGAAATACCTTTCCGACCCCCTCGGAGCTTATCAACTTCCCTCAAGGAGACTGGACGTCAGCTGTAAGAACTCTTTGTCACAGGTCCCGCTTTTCCAGGAGTGATACATTCATGCTCCAGTGTTCCTCTAATTGTACTGCTATCCAAGCCGATGTGCAGTCATGCGTTTCGGGGACCAATGATCCCACATGCTTCTGCACCAACTCGACCTTTGTGGATTTACAAACCTGCGAGCAATGCCTGTTGAATTTCTTAATTGAGAAGAATATCGAAGCCGACCCGCTTGTTGGCAGCAATCCGGCTCTTTCCTGTACGTTCGCTCTCTATGACGCAGAGCTTGCTTAACCTTCGTTATAGCCTATTCCACTGCTTGTGGTACCTTCAATATTACCTTGCAGTCTCTTGCTTTGGCAACACCGCCGGATTGGGATGGTCCCACCAACGTCCTCTTGAACACTCCTGCTACTGTGGTAGTAGTCGGTTTCGGTGCTATCTTGGGGCTTAGCGCGCTTTATATTCTGAGCAATCTTGATGTTCCCAGCCCTTGAAATGCACAGATGTATGGGAATCAGTGTAGGTGTGCCTGGTTTGGGTCCGTTGAGATGAGTGTAGACTGTGTTGGGCATCTTAGCTAGACCTTTGTAGCAAAGATACTTCCTTTAAGATCTTAAGATGCGAACACCATTTTGCCTTCGAAGTAAACGACCCGCCTTGCATATTCAAAATCGGTTCCTCCAACTTGCTCGACCTATGCCCAGTGCTTAGTAAAGCCAGACGGCGGCCCACCGGTACCGTACCGACGTGTAGAACGTTGTCGTCACTTTATATGTAATGATCATATGAGTGGATCCGGATGCGATTCCCCTCGACACCACTGACGCATCACGCATCCGATCGAACCGTGAATATTCGAATATGCTGTGAGCGCGGAAAAAAGATGCCCCCCGCGGAGTTAGTAACCCAATATACTCCGAAAGCACACCCCGAATCCGGGGAGCACCTAGGTTGCTAAGTTAGGCAGTGCGTCGTAACTCTTTGCTTTCCCGTTCACTCGAATCTCGACCCATGGATGAGTCTGCCGAGGACATCGCAATGCCTGAAAGCCAGAATGCTAGAGAACCCAGCCCACCTGGTTCTCGACTTCGGAGTACTGTACCATTTTGACAAGAACGGATTGTCCCATGTCCCGAAGCCTCGCCGCCGCCTGTTAAAATCCAAATTTCCGTGTCCCGAGCTGAACATCCGCCGGGACAAGTGTTGTGATGTCACGCCTACAGATAGTAGTCTCTTCATTGTAGCATTTTATGGTGGTATATATCGTGGTTTTGAGGGAGGAGTTGCTGTTTCTAGGCAAATCAGACCCACAAAAACTAATATACAGGCCCAGATGCGGTTGTATTGACTGCCGCCGCCGCCGAAATTCACCATGTCCCATGTCCCTCAACCTGTCCGCCGCTCCGCCGCAACGTCCCGACGCTGTCCGTGTCCAAACCCGCCGCCGCCGTTGTCAAAATGGTACAGTACAAGGGGTTCGCGAGGAATACCATCTTTTCAGCCAGCGCTTATCGTATCACTCAGCTTGCGACCACTGCCGCAAGTCCAAGAGCAAGTGCAAACCTGGAACTCGAAGCGGTCGATGCGCTAATTGTGAGACCGCCAATCTATGTGAGTTTCAACATTCATTCTAGTCTACATCATATCATACACAACGCGGTCCTTCCAGCTTGTGAATATAGTGGTATGTTCCACAGCTTGAGCATAGTTGGGATCCGGCTATTCTAAAGCTACAATTCAGGACCTTCCCGTAAACGAGGCCCAGCCAAAGGGTGAGTATACCGCTTGTTCTTAGTATCCTTGGAGTCATTTCCGTAGATATCTGCATGCTGTCGAACGAAGACTGCATGACGCCGAAGCTCTGCTCGGAATCGTTCTCTCTCTCCCAGACCCAAGGGCTCAGACACTCGTTGCTGATCTGTCAGATAATAGTTATATTAAGTCTATCTTTTCTCAAGTCGACGCCAGCGCGTTTGGTCCTTCCGGACGTCAATCGCATTCTGGGCCACCAGCGAGTTCTTCGAGTACGAGAACCTTTATCCCACCTTCGATTTTTGAATTCACCCAATCCGTTAGAGGACAGCTCTGGTTCGACTGTTGATCCGCTTGTAACTGGACCAACCAACCAATGGCAGTTGCAAACCATCGAAGAATTTATGCAAAGAGTTTCCAATAACCAGAGCGTTACTCGTCTTACCGATCAAGATCGCCAAGCTTCGTCGGCGTTCTCCGTGGGCTCGTCGATGACTGACCCTCGGCAACCTTCCTCCACCGCAGTGAACATAGCTGTCTCGGGAGACGATGGGAGATCTTCCAAAGAAAGTGACGAAGGTAGAGCATGAGAGAAAAATTTGAACCTGTGATTCATCATCCCTGTAGATCATGGCAATCTCGGTTCAAATCCAGGCCCCGGAGATAATGCGCTTTCATCACGCGGTCAACTTTCCACAGATGATAGTCACCAGGGGCGTTTCATTGCAATTGTTCATGATGAAGTTTCTGATGACTCTCATAGATTCGTTATTATGGCGATGCGAGTGGGCTCCCTTTTCTCCGAGGGAGCAGAGAATCTACAGAGTCACAAGCACCGATTTGGTGAGTATGCGCCTCGTAAGCGAGCTAGCGAGCATTCTAATTCTCCCCAAGGAATGTTCCTCTCAACCGCATGCAAACTTCTTCGACCCTTGACATGCCTTCACGAGAGGTCCAGGAGCATCTCCTCAATATTCATTTTACCTACACGTACGCGTGTTTCCCAATTGTTCACCCAAGTGAAGTTATGGAGAAGTTTCGGCAATGGTGTGATATTGTCCGCAGCCTCATTTGTTCTACACCTCATTTGATAATGAACAGCTGGAACGGCAGTTCGGAATTTAATTGTTCTGTGGAATTTCGACTTATCCTTCTCGCTATATTCAGTCTATCAGCGCGTCACTCAACCAGATTCTCCGCAGCACGGCATGAGACTCAGGGAATTATGCTTTGGGAAGCAGGGAACAACTATTTCAATCAAGCAAAAGGGATTATAAGTAAGTCTGTAATCTACATGGGCACCTCTAGATACTAGATTTTCTTGACTTGACAGACCTTACATATGACGTAAGTAGGCCGGAAACATGCCAAGCTCTACTTCTGCTTGCAACGCGAGAGTTTGGCGTTGGTGCGTTCTCAGTCCGTACTGGTATCTATGAAAGATTTACAGCACATTGTAGGCGCAATGGCTGAAGCCTGGCTGTATACGGGTAAAATTAGTGTTCTTTAAGTTTTACTCCCTGACAATGCGCTATTGTTTTCAGGCATGGCTATTCGCATGGCTCAAGACCTTGGTATGCACCGTGCCGCCGATGGCTGGAGGCGTAACGGTCAGAGCGTTTTTACCTCGGCACAGAAATGGCTTCGAAAGCGCATCTGGTCCTCTTGCGTGAAACTCGACAGGTGAGTTACTGAAGTCGAAATACATGATGTTCTGTATACTCCTGCTCGTACACAGGTACATCTCCATGTATATGGGTTCACTTCTTTATTTTCGCGTTGAGATAACTTCTTAATTTGTTGACGAAGGTCGCCCAATCATGATACACGAGTCCGACTATGACACAGAACTACCTGAAGAGTTAGCGGTATTCGAGTTTTGTTGTTAATCCTGAATACCTTCAGATCTAATTCGTGACCAGGACGAAGAACAAGATTTCTGGAGACCCGATCCTGAGCGACCTCAGGCACCCCATTACAAGCCAGTTCAAGGAAGAGTTACATCATGCTGCCACGCTGACAGTCGCTTGTGTAAGGCCTTCGAACCGCACATGACCGCCTGACGAAAAGCTATTCCAGGTCGCATAATTGCTCGAATTCTGGACAGTCTGTACCTGATACAAAAGACACGCAGCCGGAGCGACCGTGCATCTCGGACGACATTGAACCAGGATCTGGAGACTTGGCAGGAGCACTTGCCTGAACTGCTTCAGTTACCTGATTACGAGGCCATCTCAAGAGCTCCTCCTCACGTGCTGATATTACATTTGCAATATTGGACAGCGGTGGTACTCCTTCATAGACCTTTGCAAGTACCCTATCTTCTCAGTCCAGGGAATCTTTCATTTTCTCATCTTTCAATAGCATTCGGTTTGAGTAAGTATCGATAAAGTTCTGAGTTCCATTCCTTCCCATTCACACGTATGATAGAGCAGACTCGAAGGATCCTGAGCTCCCAGCGCCTCTCACCAAGTGCATCGAGGCTTGCGACAAGATCTCCGAACTAGGTATCATTATCATATTTGAGATATACATATATATATGATATTTACTACTGGCAGTCTCGGCTTATAGGCTCAATTTTTCGCTAGAGACTATTCCACCTTTTGTAAGCTTCGAAATATTCGGCGCGGGGATCATCAGGGCTGCAGTTGGTAAAACAATTTCCGTGATCTCGCCTTATCACGGGGCTCACGTTTCACAGTCAGAATGAAACCTTCGGATCAACAGTCGGCCGAAGAGTTGAAGTGTACGATCGACTTTTTGAGCGATATCGAGGTTAGCCTGGATCCAATTCGAATTCGGGACTCGAAAGTAATCGTTGGACAGATTGTTTGGCCTTCTGCAGCTGTATGCCGTAGGCTTCTGGAACAGTCGAAACAGATAGGTCCGTCGGAGCAGACTATGCATGACGGACCTGACGCAGCCGGCAATGATGCGTTCCATTGGCAAACCGACCCCAGACCATTCATGAGCCAGCTCTTCGATTTACCAGGAACATTTGAAAGGGATCAAAATTTTCACGAACTCTGGAGTGCTGCTATGAATCCCGTATCACCTCGGCCCTCGCCTGTTCTGCCTTGGCAAAACGATTCTGAAATGGAGGATACTCAACAGAATGATAATTCAGATAGTGGCAAAGGCTCACGCATCGTGGGCGAACTGAGGCACCTTTCATTGTCGACTGATCGTAGTACAATGGAAGCCGCCGAACTCCTGTCGCAGCTACATCGACACCCACGAGCGTAATTTACTGTCTTGTTATTAGGTCATATCAGATTATCAGTGATATCATCTGACTTTTGGGTTCGATAAGCAGTGTGACCAGTGTATATCTATCAAAGCACTAGTGTTTCTATTTCGATGCGAATGTAATTATAGTTAGTATAGCATGCTACAGCAGATCTGCGCACAGACGAAGTACCCCAATGCTGATCACTTTAAGGTGATTTTGCGTGTTCTGTGCCATAAACTTCGCTCGTCGCGAGCGTCTGGCCCTAGGTCTTGTTGAGAAGTAAAGTTTGCAACAAGGTCCACAAACCCTCGCGGTCTACACCATAAGTGTGAGAAATTAGTCACAAGAGCGAAATGCACCCCAAATGCTTACTCTTCGGCATGTACTGATGAATTGATGACGGCAGGATCTCAGCACGGGCGTCGAGCTTGACAAACGGGCGTTACGTACCCCAATGACCCGTATCGAGTGCCTGTACCTTTAAATCCGAGAAGAATGCTTCTGCTGTTGGAATGTTATGACGGTTGACGTAGCTGTCACGCATACTTGAATGATCCCGAAGTTTAGCATTGCAGAAAGGCCAACCTGCTCTTTACGCCTTTGATTAACAGGGTTTGCTTGGCGAAAGTGGTTTCATGCGGAGCATAAGGAAAGTCTCCGATGTGACCTATATAGTTCCTGATAATGTCTAAGGGTACTCTGAATTTGAGACCGGAGCCCGAGGCAGGCAGGAGGTTTGTAAGAAGAAACGATCGAATGGTGGGATCCTGAGAGCGATTGTAGATCAGAAAGGAGGTCAACCCGGTACGACAATATGTGACCGAACCGGTACTGTTTTCGCTAGATGTCCATCAGCCTCTTTCCTGGTTTTGAATCCTCCTGTTTCAATCTCGGACATGACATCGACATAGTGCAAGAATTCTTCTGATATCGACCCCCGGCCAGGAGCCGTGTCTTCGACGATCAGTTGCGACAAAACATCGTCTTGCAGACTTGGAGTCAGTGCCAGCGTCATGGCGACTTTTCCGCCCCTGCCAGCCGTATCAATCAGTCACAGATGACGGGCTCGCTTTGGACGCTCGACCCACATAGAATGTCCCAGCAAGACCACTCTTTTCAGTTCTTGCTGGTCCAGGAAATGATGGACATCGTCAGCCATAGACCGATAGTCCATGGGTTCTGCATGGGGGGATGTACCGTGATTTCGGAGGTCCTAAGATGATTGCAATTATCAGGATGCTGCTTATCAACGAGAAGATTGCGACGCACCAGAGCCCATACATCCGTTCCGAGCCTTTGGGCAAGCAGCTTCGAAAGCGATCGCCAGTTCTGCTTGGAGCCGCTAACACGAGACAGATGTTATATGGCCCACTTCATAGTGACGGAAACCGTACAAAAGACCGTGAAGGATTACTAAAGCCCCTTCTTTCTCTGACGATAAGCTGCCCGGCGCTGGATACTTCTCAAACGCGAGTGAGACTGCTCTTGAAGACAGCGTTCTATAATATCCTGAATGAACAGTTCGTAGTCTCCAGGACAGAGCCGGGTTAAGCTCACCCAGTAGAGGTCGCCTGGTGGCATTGCGGAGCATTTCTTTCTGGATGACCGTGGAGAACAGCGCGGGTCGACCGTTCATCTTTGAGATTTTAGGAGGTCCCTCGGATAACCGTAAATTCCAAGACAATCGCCGAAGGCGTTCGTAGCTACTGTGGTAGTAGAGCCTGAGGGATGGACGTATGAATGAACGCTTCGGATGTTCGAGTCAATGACCTCGGTGCAGTCGGATTCGAGGCGGAGATTTCACTCCTAAGCGGAACTCAGGACACCTGCCACAGCCATGACGACTTGACATGCCCAGTCTTCGTCGCACTTGGTGTCTTTCTACGTCTCAGTGAGCGATCTATGTGCTCGTGTTGTACGACTCCAGCCAGTCTTATCGTCCCAACTAAGCTGCTATCATGCCGAAAGAGCCAACTCGCCAGCAGTTGTCTTCACGACTAAGGTAGGCACACTGATTCAACAACAAAGTCCGGTGGCTAATCTGTCTCTGTCCGTTCTGATACGCCAGCTACCAACAAACCGTACCCTCTTTCCTTCGTGCTTACCAAAATCGCGTTGCTGGTCGCGCTTCGTCGTACGATGAAGATGAACCCGAAGTTGTAGAAGAGGGAGGTGTAGACGAGTTCGGACGAGACATTGTCAGAGAACGTCCCCGATCCCCCACTGTCAAAGATACTAAGAACGATCTGGGTGAACCGTCTCCAGAGCATGAGGAACAGGACGACGAAGCTCCCGTGGTGGTTGTCCTTAAGGAAGGAAAACACTTGAGTGCGGAGCAAGCTGCCGAAGAACGACGTCTAGGTCCGCCTCACTATTTGCAATCTCTGAGTGTCTCGGCTTAGCTTTTTATCTCAGCACAAGGCTTGCCTCCTTCACGACACAAAGATAGTTCGACCGCTACTTCTCCTGCGGAAGACGATCGGGCCCTGGTAGCAGAGCGTTCCAAACCCAAAGAGAGAGCCACCAAACCATCGTTGAGCTTTTCTTCTACCCCTCCTGGAAGACTGGGTGCGCCTAAGCAAAAACGCAAGTTGGGCGTACTAGATGAATCGGAGACTGGGGCCTCGGATAAATCTTCCTCGAAGAAAAACAGAAAAACTCCCAAAGGCGCTCTGTCATTTAACGATGAAGATTGACTTCAAAACCATCGTTTGGTCGAATCCTCTTCAATTGGCTCAGTATTAATAAGTATCGTAAGCGTATCTAGCTGAGCTCGGTCATATGATCTCTTCCATATGATAACCAGTCTCGTTCGTCGCTGCTCTCAAATGCCGAGGTCTATAGGCCTATAGATCATTTGATGGAATATTTTTGCCTTCTACGCTAGACCTCAGACAAAGAGAACATATCATGCGGAGTCATCCGCACAGCGTCAAATTTCCATAGTCTGGCACCTCCGTCGCTTTTCAGCCCTACAAACTGGCTTATGCACTGACTGTATCATCCTCTCCCTGTGTTCAATAATTCAGCAGACAAGTTACGCGTACGCTGTCGGCGTAATCGGCGGCCCTCTTCCGAGTCGGCCAGGCACGCTGTGTGTGGGAAAATGCCATACCACGCGATACAATCACTGAATCACTCTTCTTGTCTTCCACGAGCTTCTCGAGAACCTCTACGTTCCGAACCTCCATTGAGGCACTTGTCTCTCTGAGACTTGCTTTTGCCTCCTGATATGAGCTCTCGTTTTTCCAGAAATCTAATACTGACGCTCCTTTTCTTCTCTTTATCATCCAACTGGAACACATCCTTTAGCGTAGGGGCCAACCTTCACGCCAGCGAGCGCAGAGATTCCGCGCGTGTCTTTGACAGACAGCCTTCTATACCAATACACCAGCCCACCGCGACCTACTACCCTCTTGCTCAAGTTGGGTCCGGGACTGAGACACAGTCCTTGGTTTGGTTGACTTCGGTCACCCCATCTCCTGATGCCGGGACTACTATCTGGTCGCCCTGGCCAACTGACGGAACTTTCTCTTTCTCGTTTGGAGAAGTATCCTCTCATGATGGCGCTCCTCCCAATCCGACTATCACCTTCGTTGAGCCATCAGTGCTGAGCACCCATACGCCAACAAGCGTAGGAAGCAAAGCAAGCACTTTGTCCACGAAGAAGCCGCTATCTAGTACATCAATTACCTTTTCTACCAAGGGAGGGGAAGAAACAGGCGTCTTAGGTCAGTGCCTTTTCCTAGACCAGACTTTGATGGTATGGAGTCTTATACTTCCCTCCAGCAAATTCTCCTTCGACCGCGAGTCCATCCACATCCCCAGAGCCGAGGCTTACAAGCTCCTCTCCCCACACAGCGACCTCCTTTTCAACTGGTCTAATCATTATTCTATCCGGAATCCTGCCGGTGCTTGCAACGCTATAGCCATCCTTGTTGACCGACTCTGTAATGTCGCGATCAAGTTCTGGACCTCCCTTTGTCCATCCTCTGTCCCGTTTCGAGTCATGAGGCCGAACTCCTTTCTGTCATGTCTTTCTACCATTATGCTATTTTTCGTTGTAATTGGAGCACGTGTATAGCAACTTGGGAGACCTTATCGTGATTGGTGTTGTACCACTTCTTCGTATGTAAGGACAGTTGAAAGGCAGAACAGACACATCTCATCCTAAGTTTGTTCGGAGGATCCTCGACTGTCATCGACATTCCAGTGAGTGGATTGATTGATTGAACATACATCATTTCGGAGTGATCATAAGAAGCCGGCGGCATCAATGTGGGGAGCGATATAGGAGATTGTCCACCTCAACGCTTCGTTCACGACTTGTCCACAACAACCCAATCCTCCGCGTCTTCGATTCCCGGCTCTGAGACAGCATTGTCTGGAAGAAGATCCGCAGTGATAGCGGGAACACGTGTCTCGGACTCCGTGCTTACAACAGGCACAGTCGATTCTCCCGACGGCAAGCGATCCTGCTCTGAATCGTGTAGAGCAATTTGCTGCCATGTCGTGACCAATGCGGTTGCGCGAGATCGAAATCCGAATTCAGCATCCCTCGGAATCTTTTCGTCCTCGAGGCGGGCGATGTGGTTCATGACTTTCCCTATTTTGGAAAACTAGTAAATGAATAGTCAGAGATCTCAGAATCGGCAACGAAACCGCGCTAGTGTGCAAGACATCGAGTGTCACACCTGAAGAGATTTTATAGACATATTTTCATATGTCTCAACTGTCGAAAATAATTGATCAAGTTGAGGCATATCCTTAATGGCAGCTCAGCATCGACGGGGAGAAGAGACGGATATTCTATAGTCTTGCCTCTTCCTTGAGAGGGTGTTTCGAAAGGAACGCTTTCTGCAAGTGATGTCGCCATCCTCTCACTTTCACGGCTTCCTCGTCCTGAGGGACTTCCAAAAGAACTTCCTGGCCGGTTCGATTTCTCATGTCAAGGAATAAGAAGCTGAAGGGATCGTGGATGTGGAAAGCTGATCACTGGCAGCCAACCCGCCGAATCGATATCGATGTACTGGTAGTAGTAGCTAGTTTCAATTTTGCTTTCGGAATTTCGGATCTGTGGAACGATGTTCTGGCTTCGACTTTCCCTTTTGGTCCATCCCCAAGCTTTCAGGCCAGTTTAATTGAGTTGTAGTATATGCAACAGACACACCGCCGAGGCTGAACTGCTAGTACTTGCCATTCCTAGCGAAAGAACCACAACTCCAATGTCAACTAAGCTGTATTAATATATTCACAAGACCGGTTGAAATCCATTCATCCCGTATATTACTTGTCCATCCATGCTGAGAATCAGAACGATATCCATGCTCTCAATCAACTTGAATCAAGGCAGAAGATGAAAACGCGACAATGAGTCAATGATCATTATTCAACGCGAGCCCTCTCCAGATTGGGCGATGCTGGAGTTCTGACGCCATAAGATTGACTGCTGGATGGGACGACGAAGGATTCTGCGCAGTACAGTACTATGCAGAGTGTTTAAATGGATATTGAATCATGATTCGGGGAAAGAAAGTGAAGGTTCTTGAGCAAGATTAGTGTTGTTCGACTCTGGTGGCAATGACTGACCTGACAACAGAACGCGGGCGCGATCGCGCGTTTCGTCACTGGCGCGTATCATACCGCGCTCAAAAGGATGTCTCAATTCCAAATCAAGACATTGTTGGAGGAACCGACGGAGAGCAGCGTGGTATGTGATCTTAGAGACGCCGAAGGAATTGAGATAGGCTATGACCGTCTCGCTAGTCCTCTCCCACGTGTAATTGTGTGGATGTTGAGAGAGATAGTCGATGATCGGAGAGAGATCGATGTCACTTGGAGGAGGATCAGCGAGAATGATAAAGACGTCGGCAAAGGACCGAGGACTAAGTCTGGACTGATCGACTGTTTTGATGAATTGATTGATTGTACTGAGGATTTCGTGTTTGTGACCTTCAACAGTGAATTCGACAAGAGAAAAGTCGATGTAACCTGGGTACCGGATGTAAGACTTGATGAGGTCGAGTCGGTCGACGTGGGAGAGGATCCTCGTGACATCATCTCCCTTTCTCATTATCAGGAGGTATTCGCAATAGGCCTGCGCCAGGTTAAATACATCCTGCCAACCTTGCAACCTCCCCTCGAGATTATACGAGCACAAGACTCCAGCGATGCATTCCTCGGATGGGAGAGCAGCAAGATGACGAAGATCCGGGTTGCGAGTGTAAAAAGAAGCAAATAAGACTTCAGCTGGGAATCGAGTGGGCATAGGATAAGTCCTAAAGATGGAATCCATGATGTCCTCGCCGATCTTCTTATTGTGTTCTACGCAGTATTTGACGAAGGGGAGGACCCACTCTCTGAGCGTCTCGTGGACTCGGACTGAGGTGTCCGTTGATGAAAGTCGATTCCATGTCTTCTTTAGCTGATCCTCTGACTCTTGGCTTTCCCCTCCGGTCGCGGACCATTCAACGTACGAAAAGGATCCTACCGCCCGTTCCAATAGCTTTGGGTCGCTTGCTTCCGCGGTCAATTCCATGAAGGCTCCAATGAGTTTCTCTCGATCATCCTCATCCAACTCGATCCTCCAGCTGTCAACCAGCATTGAGCAAAACCACAGGGGCCAAGCGACCACCTTCCCAACGACAGGGAGGATTCGATAGAATCGTATCCTCCCACACGGCTGATCCACCCGATACGCCATCTCGTCCAACACATCCATCAACCGTTTGAAAAGCACACTCATGACGCTTGTTAACTTGAAGAGAACCTTGCTGAATGGTCCCCCAAACGGCGACGCTTCATATACCAGCGCGTGTGTTGTTGCGGCCAGCACTACAACCAAGATACCGGACGAGAGAACGACGCCGACTACCCCAGCTGCGAGGATCCTAGGTGAACTTCTCTCGAACGATCCGCTCAGATTGAAGATCTGATAGAGCAGCCCCGTCATGAAAAGGCCAATGGACCAGAGAAGCAGGATGTGTAGCCCCTCGACGAGATATTGCAACCAGCGCTTAGCGAGTTCTTCTCGAGCGATGTGGCGCAACAGTCGTTCCTTGTAAGTGCTGCCTATTGGTTTGTTCGTCAACTTGCTCATCCATTGCCGCCCAAGCACAGATAGAACGGCATCAATGATCTGGGTGCATATTAGTAATGCTTATGATCTAGTGGATATTTCGACTCACGGCGAGAATGAGAGCTAGATAATATAGAATGCACACGTCCTGTGCAGAAACGTTGGGCTCAGGAGGCGGAGAATCGGTGGGGTTTCCGGGGCTGTTATTCGAGGGGAAGAGATTTTGAGTTGCCGGGACCACGAACGCAGTGAGTACGGCAGAAAATAGAGCAATCTAATATATTTTCGTCAATGATCACTCTGCAGATCATACATAATTCACACTTACAAAAACCAGAGAGACGTCCATCCTTTTGATCCACTCGTCTACTTCCTCCTTCGTCCGTGCCATTGCGATCTCCAACAACGCCGTGCATGTCGATTCATCTTCCAGAGGTTTCTGATCGTACGGTTTACCATCTACGATCGCTGTCAGTTAACTTCTGCAGATAATCTTCACCTGACAAACCTTCAAGTGCATCTCTGATCAAGACATCCAACTTCGATCCATGCGCTAGTAACGTTTCCTTGACGCTCTTCATAGTATCGTTTAGTGACAAGATGGCTCGATGGATATGATCTGGACGGGAATCTGGTAACGCTGACACGGTGGGTTCTCCGGGTTGAATTTGAGTGCTGGTTTCGCCGACCGTTTGTTCGACAGCCTTGGAAGTTTCGGCGGGTGCTTCGTTCCGAGACGAGTTTATACCGGTCTTGCTTGGGAGTGCTGTGGGGCTGGATCCCGGATCCGCCGATGTCGATGTCTGATGATTTGCCGTGGTGTCTACATTGGGATCTGAGACCGTCTCGGCCTCAGCGCGTGTATCGTCATCTACATTGAAATTAGACTTCAAAGCCATTTCAACAAATGTCATTCCTAACCTTCTTTTCCGACATTTGCCACCGCACCACTCGTACTCCTGTGGCCGATTAATGCATTCTTCATATCTTCCATGACTTCCCGTTGCCGTTCGAGGACCAGGCTTTGCTCTTTTCCGAAGGCATTCTGCTTTTCCAAAGCTTTTCTCTGCTCGCTGGCGATGACAGTTTGCTCTTCCAATGCTTTCCTTTGCTCTTTTACGGTGATGTTCAGTTCCTCGATCAAGCCTATCAAGCGATTGAACAGTGGTGTATCGAAAGGGTCCATTATCGGCACTGAAGATGACACCAATGCCTTGGAAGTTGAGATAGGTGAGTTGGGAGAGAGGCTCGGGGGATCTGAAGGGTCCGGGGCAATCGACATTGGTAGAGACGTCGATGGGTGGGGAAAGAGGCCAAGGGGGGTACCGGTGTTGGGAGACGAGGTCAATGAGGAGGCTGCTTGATGCGTGCAGGCATCGAGTAATATGAAGGACGTGTGATACGACTACCGTGTCGTTGCCTCATGTGCTGATTCTTCAACAAATAGCGTTTGTTTCGTCGAGCGTCTCAAGGCTTGTCTGACGTTCGGGCACAGCCGCGCCCTTGTGTGAACCGTGCCTTAGCACAATAAATACCAAAAATATTCTAATACTTTATTTTCGTGCAGAATGATACTACTTCTCTTTCGCTTCTGAATCGGCCTTGAATGTATTCCGACCAGCATGACTTCTAAGTGAATTTTTGGTCCCGTTCAAATCTGAAACGCGTCCCTGATGAACGTTTTCCCACCCTTCTTTTCGTCGACCTGCCCGAGTCCACGAGCAGTAGCATCCATGCATGGGCTGGATGTCCTTTCGTTTCTCGCTTCCTTGAATTCATCTTGCTCTGCGTTGATTCGCTTTCGGATTTCGGACGCACGGAATGACCTTCTGGTGAGGCGTTTTCTATCCATTTCTTTTATCGCTGTTCTGACTGAGGCTGATGGTGACAATTACCTACTAATGCTCCAGGTTGTGCGGAACTTTGTACAAGTCACACATATGGATATATATGGATGTCATATATTGGTTTCCGTTTCTGAACAACGGTCTCACCGACATCACGAAATTGCAAGCTCCGAGTCATTGCAATTGATCAGGCAGGGCACTGCGCTTATGCCTCAGGCCTAGGTATTTGAATCTTCGACGGCTGAGTTACTATGAACAGGGTATGTTTTATGATCATACTGAGCGTGATCTTCACTGTATAATCAAGAATCTATTGGCTTATAAACCTCCTGAAATCATGTTTATTGGGATCATGAACCTGAGACGTCGGCGCGGGTCAGCAGTTCTGTATGCGAAGTGCATCTCTTCCGCAGATGTGGTTCAACTGGTCTTCGCTTCAGAAGAAGCGCAAAAAGGGGCATCATACACTGGAGTACTGAGCTACCGGCGGCGTAGTCGAGATCTTCAGGGATAGGAAGCTCATCGCTGTAATCAGAGTTCTTCCGGATAAGCGCTCGCATTCGGGATCCCGAATATCCACCACCATACTAAGATCATGACCGCTGCGAACATAGCATGACAAACACCAGCTTGTCATTAGTGGGAGACCACAAAAATTGTCACGGTAGAACGGCGAAGATTCTGAATGCGGTTTCGGATCACCATACAGGAACGCGGCACAAAAAGAAGATTCCGAGTCGCCATCCCAGGTACCGAGTGTGATTTTCAAGGATGACGAGGACCTTACGAGGGATGTCTGATGATCAGGATTGAATCTGTTCCGAACAAAGGGAAATCGTAGACACCAAGTTCTCTGCTGTCGAGGTGCAGGACGTCACGGTAGAGCACTAGGGACAGAGGCGAGAATAGTTACCAAAGCCGCGCGGCATCGTTGTCGTAACATATTGCGCATTCCTGGTTGTTTAGTACGTGTCCCGTCTCTTTTCGCCACAGGCCGAATTGTTGTTTCGCTGAAATATTGATACTAGGAAATTAGATCGGACGGCCTAGCGCCGACGGGAGTGTTCTAGAATCATTGTTAGAATGCGCCACGAGTCACAGTACTCCGTCCCTATGAGGATGTGGAGAATAAAAGCGAAAGAGGAAATATGCAAACCCGCCCAAGTCTCCGGTCTAGGCAAATTATCGCAACCTCCTCGAAACTGGATATTCTCGTGGTGCGCATCCTGGACTAGGCTTCATCAGGATTGAATAAACCCAGATGCATTTCCCTTCCCAGAAAAGAGTCGACAATGGATGGGACGTGACACAAATGAAGATTTGGCACGCGAACGGCAAAGCTGTGCAAATGCAGCGCCCAGGCATCTGTTTGAGGCAGTGAGGCGCGACGGACGATAGACGTGAGGACAACAGCGATAGAAAACTCAGGATGCCGCCTTCCTGGATTTTATATCAAGTCCAAGGCTCGTGATAAACGACCAAACAGGTGCCTAGTGATTGATGGGCGAAACAGGGGTTTATGGGAAAAGCCTAATGATGGCCAGAAGAGGAGGACGGGAAAGGGAATTACCGCTCACTGCGTTCATGCTCGCATGTTCACGCCGTCTCTTCATCTGATCTTCGTCCGCCTCTCTTATTCTCCTTCGGCGAGTCTGAGAAGGAAGCATCCGGGAAGACAGTTCCCAATCTCCTCTCGTGCTGTCCTCAGGGCTTTATAATGAAAGTCAGTTCTCGTTGGATTGTTGGATCGTTGGAGGTTGCGTATCTGGAGTCGGCCTTGGACACATGAAAACGGCGTTGCTCACCCATGGTTATGAGTTCATTTCTCTAACCAGGCCTGAAGAGGATCCATTGGAGAATCAACAAATCCGGTGAGCCCAGGTTTCCTTGTCGAATTATCTCGAATTTGACGGTCCAGAGGAAAAAGCACACTTCAGGGGGAACTTATAGTCAGAAGGAAGAAAATTTCGATTGCCAACATGTTCTAACAGCAATCAGATCGATCGGTGTACCATCTCGACACGTATTTGCACTCACTGAGTGATATCCCAATGTGACCGGGACTCCTTGTGTTCCTATACAAGGGGGGATGACCTGGATGCTGGCGATACTGACACTACCAAGAATGAAGATTAGGAAGGCGATTACTTGCCAAAGAAATTCTTAACCAATTGGTGCGGAAGATCAATCTTCCCGAGCCCTCGCGAAACTGCGATTAAGGGAAGAAAGCGCTAGATATTCTGTATCAAGACCGTTAATGTACGTTCGAGTTACATTAGGGGGATGTTCCAGACTGGTAGAAGGGATCGGTGACCTCGAAATGACCTTGCACTCATTTCTGACAAACAGATTAGCGGGCGGAGTGCCTAAACTCAAGCCTAAGATCACTCACCTGCTTTCGATATATTCAGCACACTATTCTCGGTGCACGAACAGGAACACCAGAACATACAGAGCAGAGAAACTTAACCCTGTCGCTCATCTGGCTGTTGGAAATCCCCACTAATCATCTCCTGGCCACGAGCACCTGAAAGCAGAAGTGTCTGGAGGAAACCGTCCGTCCGCGGCTGAACGGAACTACGTCATATTCACCCAAACACAGAATCCGTAAGGATGCGACAAAGAGGACCATTTGACTCTATCAGTGATATAGGGAATCATCCAGGTTCCAGAACATCCGAAAGGGTCTGAAGTTCGACTCCACGAACGGATTCACAGGTCTAGATCTCAGCCCGCATGCAACCGCCAGCGCTAGCTCTCAGCAGAGAACTATCCTAGACCATGCAAAGGATCCTAATCCTAGACTGCATGACACGTACTCGCGGATCACCCGATATTGAACCTATGCCTTGATTGTCGGCAGGAGAAGGAATCATAGAAGCGTTCGATCGCCTTTCTATTGTTTTCGGACTGATCTCGCGATACCGCCCTTCGCCCTTTACCCCTCTTCCAAAACTACCACTTGGAACAATGTCAACCTCGTACTCAGGCGAACAAAATGCTGAAAATACACACCCTTCTCAAGGTCCAGGTTCAGAGTCAAACTCTAGGACGTGGATACCTAGAACGAGAGCGACAAGAGGTTCCGGTCCATTCGTTACATTTTCAAACCGACTCTTTATCATCTTGGCAGCGTGCGATCAATGTCGAAGGGCCAGAGTGAGATGCATCCAGATTCAAGCTGATGAGCGGTGTCGGAGTTGTCAAACGGCGTCCATTGGTGAGCTGTGAGACCAGCCTGTGAACAGCTTGATCAACGCACGCAGAATGTACATTCCTTGGTACGGACCAACCTCCTCTAGATCTCCGTCTTTGACCCCTTTTCAGCTCCCAGTCGCAGGCGAGGGCCACCCAGAGGGTAGTGTGAATTCGGTCCCTTTCCAAGAGTAGCCTCAGACAAAAAACAGATTTCTCCATCAAACTGCTGACATGCGATCTCAAAATATTGAGACAAGCCAGACGTCTCAACCTGCATCGCAAAACGGAGCATCACAACCCTCAATCTCTGCTGCTCGCAGTCACTACGTGGATCCTTCCCAGTTTCCAAACCAACAAGCTCAAAATCAAGTGTCCTTCAACTCTTCCTTCTCGCCGGTGAATCCACTCTACAATCTTCCTATGCAACCCCGTAAGTAACCTCGATAGGGGCCGAAATAACAGCAGCTGACCGCACCTTATTATTCTGGGAATTTATAGAAAACTCGTTTGATCCTGAGCGGCAGAACGCATGGCAAGAGGACACCGCCCAGGGGGCGATGCACTTCAGCGCACAATATCAGCCTCAGACTGGTATGAACCCCCAGCCGGACCCCTACTCAGCGGCGTTTCAGCAAGCACAATTCACGAGATCAGGTCATAACTTTCCTCACGACAATTATCAGCCCCAAGTTGGACCTGATTCTAGATACGTCGATCTGCCCAGTCGAAACCAAAGGAATGGTTAGTAGTCACAGCCCCTCTAATTTTGAGAACCAGATGGCGCTGATCTGATCACTAGAAGCGCAGTTGGAACGGCACCCTCAGGCGGGACCCAGTCACGCCGGGTCATATTTGGTTTACTCGATGGGACCTCCTGTACGTCGTCATTCAAGTAAACCTGGTGGCCCCAAATGAATCTTGCGTAATTACTACTAGGCTGCACCTTCATTCAGTTACACAAGAGAAGGGCAAGGCGCCATGGACTTTGAAGAGGATGAATACGAGTATGGGAACGAAGAATGGGTCGAGGATCAACCTCACTCAACTTCTTAACAAGAATTCGACATATAGGTAGTGGGTATGGGTCCTCGGCCCTCCGAAGGCAAGTGTGACGTCACTACATACGACGCTTGAAGCCTTGAACTGACAGAAATGACAGAAATGGCCGTACGCTTCTCTAAGTTGATCATAATCAAATCATAGTAGATCTACTCCTTGATCCTGACTTGGAACATTGTGAAATAATAGCTTTCGTCAAATCCGCGCTTGAATCCGTGGATTTGAAACCGTAGTTTAACAACCAGTGTGTTTAGCTTGTATTGATTAGCCATGGGACATGTATTCATTCAGTATCGATCAAACCTCCAAGTCTTAGAGGGTCGTGAGTTACGAGACTTGACAGCAAACGAATCCTTCTGCGTCACTGGCAGAGATCGACGAATGTTAACGTTGTAATACAGCTTTGAAGGCTTAAATTATGGGCGACATGGAGCTGCTGGATGACGAGAGGGGATGTAGTTTACCCTACGGTATGTACCTTAATTCGACATAGAAGTCTACTATGATACATATTCGGACGGTGAGCGCTGATTCAGCGCTGAAGGTAAGTGATGGCTAAACCGACCTCGTCCCACATCGTCATTGAAAGGCTCCCCAATGATCTGGGTCATTCCAACCGCTTTAATAACAACAGGTGTACAACACGCTCCTGCCGGATCAAACGAAATAACAATTCCAAGATTTTTATACCACGTGTATGCCTGGAACCATGCAGGGACAGTGAATGTTACGTTGCCTCAGTCGACGCTAACGGATAAACACGCTGCCTAGAAAACTTGAAAGGAAGTACCCGTTCCTGAGGCTGAAGAAAGATCTTCCCAGCACGGGTACTCTTGATATCTTATTTGCACCATGACGCCTTGCATTCCTTTGACCCCGGGATAGACGCCGGTGAGGGAAATAGTGATGAGCTGATGGTCCTCAGTAGTTTCGTTTATCCACCCCTCCAACGGCTCATTCAAAACGATAGGACACCGGGTGTGTAGATGAGCAAAAGGATTTTCAAGGGTCGTGGGGCATTACAGGTTCGGGCGAGATCATGAATTGACGAGTTGGAGCGTACCCGGAGCAGTCTTAAGCCGTTCAACATAAGTACGAGGGGCTCAAGCCCCACTCGCTGTGTCATGATACCCCATTGACAGTATTTGCCATTGGATTGATGCATGTGACACTGCTACGGCATCAAAAAGACTGGTTGCGCGCCGACTGTCGACGATTATAGACGGCTGACTCCTCAAAGAGAATACGAACGGAAAAGGGCATAGTGACTCTGAGATTGGTGAAGGCTGATAGCTTTACGAGCGCCGGCTGAGATGTTGTTGTGTACTTGGCCGTGTGGACTGGTGAGGAGCACTGGCAGGAGAGGCTCGGAGATCAAAATGTGGCACGTTGCTCCAACATGCGTCATCTTTCGTGCCACAACCCAGCCAACCGAAAGCCCCTACGAAAAATGGCCAGGCCATAGCTATAATTAGCTAACATTGTCAGTCGCGAAAACATTGTTAATAATGTTGGAGCTTGAAAATGGTAGGATCTTCCAGAGCGCCCTTCCTTACCAGTAAGGCCTTCACCTTGCCTGATAATTACGCTTGTGACCCGTTCAGATAACGTTAAGACGTTTATGCAATTACCGAATTGCATGGTTTTGTGTGACGTTGTGGCGTAGGCTGAGGCTGAGGCCTGAGGCCCAATACGCAGATTTTTATGGCTGCTGCTGAATTCTCGATGTGAGTTTTATATTTCTGTGTACTCCCGGGTACTTACCTAGCATAGGATCGATCTCCGGGTATTATTGTCTCCCAAGATAAACAATAGATATCGTACAGGGGTGTCTTTCTCCCTCGTTCACGGTCCGGCCGACTCAACCGGCTCGGTATGCTGTTGGCCTGCGCAGAATCTAGTAGGGCCATCTCATGATTGCATATAGAAAATCCACTGCCTTTTCATTCGTTTCATTGACAGTCATCTTGCGTTGCACCAAATGTCCCCATGAAAAACCCCCTTTCGCATCGTATGCGCTCTCCAAATTGCAAAGACGTGTCCGGCGCATCGATGGAATCTGAACTAGGGAACAGCGAGGTAGCAAATGCGACAAGCCCATGTGGTACGCAGCTTATGCTTCTACGAACGATCTTCTACCTGCATACGATTCAATTTTCCTCTCGAACACGTCGAAAAGCCAGCAACACCTTGGGCAGGAAAAAAAATCACCGTATTGGGTTAATCCTGCGCTAGAATTCTCGAACCGCGCCTTCCGACGAATCAGAAATAACATTAGATCGAGGACCATCATCCCCTATACTGTTCCGAAGGTCGACCTGTTGGTGAAAATTTCAATAACGCTAGTGCAAAGGGCTCACATATATGTTCTTCGCCCCGCTGGCATCTCTGCAACTTTCTGTGCATAGCGCCAAGATTGTTACTATCAGTGGACACCGACAAGCTCTGCGTGTCGTACTCCTCGCGTGGTCCAGGGCATTGAATGGATTTAGACTTTGATCGTCAGGGTGGATCCTCCAGCGGTAACATCGTTTCACGTTTCCTGGCTTCGGTCGAAACGATGCTGATTCAAGTTTCTTCGTTAGTCCATGGATCATGTCGAAGCAGCACCGGACATTACCAAGCAAGACATTGCTTTCGCCTGAATCAAAATTCCGACAAGTTAAATCCACGAACCACAAGGATATACTCAGACCTCTTACCTACCCTGCTTCGTTGTGCTGCAGCTCCAAGCCCTAGTGCGCGTGGCATCTCAGGCATTTTCAGCCTCATACTGGTAATGGTAAAAAGCACGTGCTATTGTCAAAAGGCAACCGTCCTTGCGCCGAGGTAGACCGGGCCCAGAACCATCCGCTTATATCGATTATTACCGATTTCACGACGTGGAGGTAACGAGTAGACGTCTACGCAGGCAATCCATCCACGACGAAGAGACCACTCTTATTCGTTGGTCTTGAAAACTATTCCTTGAGCAAAGTTTGGACCGTGTTCGTTAACGCTAACGCTCTGGAGAGAGTCGATATCTGAAAGGCACCTGCGCAACCGACTTGCTAGAAACCTCAGCGAAATGGGATAACGTAACGAATCGAGCCAATTTCCTGGGGAATTCGATATGCTCCGATCGCTCGACGTCGAAGATAGTATCTTGGGCGATGCTCCTCTGGATCTCTTCGTTCGACTTCACTGGAATTTTCACCGACATCTTTTTCAAGGTCCTTGCTTCAAAAGCTGGTCGTACTGCCAAGTCAATCATATCCCCATCTCTGTCCAAGGTGAACGGCAATCGTGTAATTGGACAACACTGTCGTCAAGAATAACATTGTGTCGGAAAGCCTGAACTGTCAAACGCAATCGCCCTCTTAGTGAATACGAATCGTACTATATCGTAATATGATTCAGCCTCTGCATCGGTCATGACAGTGATGACACGTTATGTTGAACCTATCTTCAGGTCAAGGTCCTAACACATCATCGCAAATTCTTCATCTATAAACCTGATCACTAGATTACAACATCAATATACGATCTACCCTCTCATCATTCTCGGATGTTGTGGAATAACAGGCATGCCTCCCGCGCTGCCCTTTCCTGAGATCGAGAGGATACGGATAGCGCTGTAAAAACTGAAACAGTATTGTCAAATTTTAAACGCAACAATCCATCTCACGACATAGGTCGTAATATATCCGAACACGATTTAGCCCTCCATCGGTCTACGACATATTACAACGGACGCAGTCATATTTCACTCGTGTCGTAATATATCGTGGCAGGTTCTTTACAGTACTGTATATCTACAAGTCTGAGTGTTAGAATGATTCCAACAATATTAAATTCACGCTCTCATCATTCCCGGCTGCTGCGTAATGTTGGGCATACCGCCCGCACTCCCATTCCCTGAAATAACGATAGCATGTCCAGGCGCCTGATTAACAGTATACTGATTCGGTCCAGACTGATATGTCCCAGCTTGTCGAGTCGGGTATGGTTGTTGAGTATATCTATCGCTAACGGCGTACTGGGACATTGCTGGACGACCGGTGGAAGGAGCATAGTTGGACTGCTGAGCGTAAGGGCCCAGATTACTGTATCCATATTGACCGAATTGGTTTCCTTGACCCATGCCTGTGCCCATGCCCATACCGGGTCCTCCATTCCCGAACTGATTGAACCATGGGACTTCAGTCATAGAGCCACCCCATATCCCTTCACGGCCTTGAGAAACGGCGCGAATAACGAGAATAACGATTAGGACGAGTTTGATAGTCACTGAAGTTGAACAGTGATGAGTTACGGACGGCGATGTAAGGCGATGTAAGGCGAGAGATCAGCACTTACGTATTGCGAATGTCGTCCATGAAAATGCAAGGATCGTTTTCATCTCACGACACCACACCTCGGATGACACTTCCCATCGAGTCGTCAGTCAATTCTATCATAGTTCGATGCAGAAAAGGGACTGGTACACACTTGAGCCCGTTTTTGTTTGGATTCTTTGTCCGGATAAAGAGACACATTGAATGTGGGCGATGATATCCCTGCAGCCAATCTTTAATTAATGATCTTGAAGAGTAGGAACGATCTCACGTTGTCCACGAGCCCAAAGCTTCCGCCACGGTTAGTGAGTGACCATCACAGAATATCGTAGACTTACCAACCCATCCAACGCAAAGAAGAAATAACACAAGAACGTCGATGCGAGGTTGTGATCGAGCCAGCCTGCGTTAGCGAGGTAATGAGCGACAACTTGGTACGATAGCGGGGCGTGTAGAGCGATGACTTACAAACTTATGAGACATATTATCGTGACGGAACAAACAATAACGGAAAATATCAGAAAATCGCCTTCAAGTGATCATTTAATCACAGCGAGTAAACGAGGTCTCAAAAGATTGTCTCACGAGATAAGGCGGTAGGTTGAAGGGTCAGGAAGTTAGCGGTCATAGCAAGCACTACGACTGTACAAGCGCCAATAAAGACTGGAATTTGGTTATACTCAGATCATATGGAGGGTAATACTGCTCCTCTAAGACTCACTGAAACACCCATTCCGCACATCTATAAGCAGATTCGCCTCTTCAGCTTGCTGCTCGAACGTCTGCATTCCATTTTCTGCCATCTGAATTCCAAATTGAAAGCCGGGAGCAGAGATATTTTTCGCCTGGATATTCTCCTGGATTTGAGGTTGGAGATACAAATACAGGAAACGAGTAAAGCTGCCAAAGCTGCTGAGAATTTCGCGGTGGACATTCTGGGTGCTTCATTACGTCACTGATGAGCGTTTCCCTTCGGCTGCTAACGGCTTCGAGAAGCGGGACCGGATGACGAGGCGATGACGTAGGTCGCATGTTGCTACAGTTTCTCTTGACTCTTTTAGCAGCACCAGAAACAGTTCAGTCGGACTCGTACCCCTTCTAGTAGTAGTTCAGATCTTCAGACGTAGCACGATGAGTCTACAACAATTTTGTATTTAAAAAAAAAAGGCAGTGAGTTCATTCAGTCAAACCAAGAACGTCATCGCAGCTAGCAGTACTTGAAGCAAAACGCGGGTCGAAGCCTGAGATTGTCATGTCTTCCACACACAGTATGCCATCATAAAGTTCAATAGTCGGCGTCAGTGGCTCTAGAACTCAGTATGTGGCACAAGTGCGATAATTCCGAAATTGTTTGTTGCACCAGAACCGATATATTGCTGTTTGATAACCTCAGCACCGTCCTGGGTTACCGTACCACATCAACCATCGATTCCGAATCTCACAGTCGATCAAGCCGTACCTGAAGAAGGTCCACACTGGCGCCATGAACGATAGGACTTCCTCTGTCACCATCCAACTCGACCAAGAGAGTTCCTTCATCGGCTTTAGCGGATGGGAAGAGAACGAAAGATGTATAATGGAAATCGGGACGTTCTTCAGCGGGTGGAGCGGCTGTTTGGCCAGCGAGAGATGCTTCTAGATGAATGGACGCGAATGCGTCTGTTTCTTCGAGTAACTTGGCTCGTTCTTCAGGTGTCTTGCCTGTGAGGAATATCAATGTCAGAGGGAATTGATAGCTTCGAACGAGGAGGGGTATAGAGGGATACCTTTGCATTCGGCGATAAATCTTTTGAGAGGGGAATCGGGATATAAGGGTACATTGGACTGATGGAGATTTAGATATGATAATTGGCGAGAGGGGTGTAGTACGTACGTTCATGAGAGAATGGAGCAATGCCATGGTCCCACACGCGTTGCCAATCTGATCATCCGAGTCAGTCCTCTAGTATGTTGACTGAGCCGCGACATTGAAAGATACTCACTGTCTGAGTGACATAGGTCAAGGAGGGATCAAGCGCGGCGCCTGTTGGATCGAGTTGAGAATCTTTTGCTAGTCTTTTCATGACATGTTCGTCTGCGTCTGGGAAGATTAGGATGAGGGCTTTGACAGGTTGAGGGACGAAAGCCAGGAGCTAGTGCATTGGCATAAGGATCGTCCTTTGAACATATCGGATAATATAACCAACCTCTTCATCGAGACCATAAACGTCCTGCAAGCGATATTGCGAGGTGTCCAATCCTGCTTTCTCTGCCCACTAGGAGAAGTCTCGTATCGGCAGCAAACCAATTGTCATGGCTTGTCTTCACCTCATTCATTACCTGACGGGTGGGTTGGGGCGGTTAGCCATAGCATGGGATATGAAAAGAGCAGACCTCTGGGTTGCTTTCTAGCGGAATCCACTGGATTTTCATGATCGTTGCTACTCGAGTATACGTAGCCGTTATGTCCAAAGGTGTGATGTCATGTTGAGGATGAAATCAGAGGGCGAGACGTATCAATCATTCGGATATGGGACCTACCAGTAGGAAATGCTAGGGGCACTCGGAAGGAGGTGCAGACCTCCGAATGAGCTCCTTGATGCTCTTTCGCGCGCATAAGGCGTTTCGATCTTGTTTGTATGTGTTGACACGGTACATACCACCTCTTGCTCGTTACAGTCGTCGGCGACTCTCGTTTCCTTTTTGTTTTATCTATTTCTTCCGTTTATGTGAGCATACCTTGCCTTTACTCGTAGATTATCTAACCAGAGGAATCAGCGCGCTCAACATTGTCGTTCGCTTTGCTTGACCCCAAGTCGCCAACCTTTCTGAACCGTGTTCCCAAGACTCGCACTGTGAACGAGACTTCCCAATGATTGAAGACACGCTCGCTACGATGTTACGACACTCCAATTCTCAAAGATGTAACTGTATCCCTACAACCCCCGACTCTCGTTCTCGCACCTCTGGCTCTCCAAACGCGAACTTGAACTCCACTCCTTTCAACCGACCACTCGTCCTACTACCTCTCAGCTCTCCTCCATTATCCCTCGATAATCCATCTCCTCAATTCTACCCTCCCCTCTCATACGCTCATCGTCCTCATCGTCAGAAACCGAGACTTTCTTTGAATTTGTATGCGCGCAAATATCATGCTTCGCTGCCTGCTATGATTGATCAACATCCACCACTCGGGTTCGCCGAATCGGACCTCGATTACTTCACTGCTGCCACCCTGGAACCTCCTACCGATTTAAAAACCTGTGCATCAGCTCCTCCGTCTCCTAGCAGTACCCATTCGCATCTAGATGCCACTCCCGGGCCTCCTCCCTTCGTCACTTCGCATTCGCATCCACAATCACAATCATCAGACTCAACGCCCACCTCAACGATCCCCGTCACTCAAAATCAAGCAAAGTCAGAATCCACCAGTCCCACCTATAGCCAATCAAAATACTCTTCGCACACCTCCGAGTCTTCACAATCACAATCACAATCCCGCCCTCGACGACCTCGACGACCTCGTCGTTCCACGGCTCCCGCTCTCGATCATATCGATGGTTTATTCTCGGAACGCATCATCGATGTGGACCTCTTTCTGTCATGAACGCTTCACAATCCCGATCGCATGAAATCCTAGCTCTAGCTCGCGGATAATTTATTTAGCTCATGTCCTACCACTGGCGCGATCCTTCGAAATGTCGTGCTCATTCGAACCAACTTCTTCTCTCTCTGTGTCTCTTCTTCACGGTCTTTGCTTTATTTCTCCTTACATGTAGTGGTTCTGGGTTTTCCTTATATTCTGTTGTCGTTCTGGAAATGAAGTGTGTTAGCAACTTAACATCAGGATCGATTCGTACATAACCCTAATCTTGATTCCCGTCAACATCTCCTCAATCATCGTGCAGCGCAAACAATTGATCATGAGCACAATGCTTCGCGCGAAAAGCATCCGCTTGCCGATGCTATAGGCGCCCGTAGACTCTTCTCTTCGAATTCTTTGCTCGACGTCGGACTCGTACCAAAGATGCTTGCCCGGATTAATTGGGCGTCGTTGAAATGGTTTACGATGCTTTCGAAACGCACTGATATGGCGAATGTCAAATTCTTCGAGGAGTCTTTTGAGGCCTGGGGTCTGACATGCTTAGTAGGCTACAAGCCGAAATACTGAATTAAAGATGTACCCGCCGGTCCCTATTCGCAGCGGTTGTCGTCCTATGCTTAGCTATGCAAACCGGAATCTATGGTGCCACGAAAGGCAAGCGCACTTGATACTGGACCCGAAGCATCGTTGGTCGAGGCTGCGAGACTTTCCAATTCGTTGGCAACACTATACAGAGGGTTCAGCTCCTCTTTCGCTGGTTCAATGCGACTCCAATCTGTTTCATCGACGGCACTTTGATAAGCTACGACATCTATGACGCATGGAATACTGCGCAGTGTTCAAACTTCGAACTCCAGCGACCCTACCGCACTTGCGCAGTACTTGAGCCAGATAATCTCGCATAAGACACAGGCCAACACAAATTATTCCCCGGGCTCCTCTATCCTATGTCTTCAAGTAACAAAGCATTGACACAGGCTCTTGTCAACGATCATCGCGAGGTCTGCTTTACCTTTCCAATTCCCCGAAATATTCATTCCTGAATGGGCGTAGATGTATGAATATCACGACAAGTATATTCGGGCTGCTGGAGATAGGACTACCCAGGAAATGTGGAGCCGTCAAATAACTTGGGAAATTGCAACGTAAGATCCTTTTATTCTTCTGTGGCTCTCGTGTCGTTCGCTGAATAGGTCGTAGTCATATAGTCGCAGAAGAAATCGTCGTATTCCCTCTCGCAGGGAAACATCTCGGGAAAGAAGGAACCGCCAGTACCGGTACCAGTACTAATACGACCACCCATCGAGAAATCCATCTTCAAATCAAAACTCTCCTACGCCATCTCGCCGATTTCCACCCTTCCACCGCGCAATACGATCAAGTCCTAGAAGAACTGATGAAGCTTCTTCGAGCGCATAATGAAGAAGACGAAACGAAGAATCTGCCTGCGCTCGAAGATAATTTGACAGATGAAGAAAGTCTGAATGCAGCAAAGTCTTTTCAGAGGAAAAGACATTTCGTTCCTACGCGGTATGTCTTGTTTAATGTTGGCTTATCTTGGTTATCTTACTAATAGTATAATGATAGAGCGCATCCAAATTCACATTCGCAAGGGGGTCGCTTTGAAAGTATCACTGCTTTTCTGGAGGCGCCGTGGGACAAGCTGAAGGATCAGTGGGTACCGTTCCCCACGACAGAGATGATAGCTGCCCCGTAACGTTCTGCAATGAGCTGGTTGGTTGACGCTGTTGTACTAGTATACCAAAGAAACTCCCGGATGGCTGTCGAGTTCAATATATTCGTGATGTCGTATTATTCAGGCAAGATCTGAATTTCAGAGTAACAGAGTCTACATGTATAGTTGGGGAGATCATAATTGTGGCCACGGCTTGATCTTTGGAGAAAGCCCTCCTCTGAACGGCTGAGCGCTTCGTTGGGTCCGTGGCCCTTCGGGGTGACGCAGACCAGCCTGAGTCAGTCTATACGCCCTGAAAACGTATTTTATGGCCGAGTATAATACGATGTACTGTACGCATACGACCGTAACATACGGCCGTTACGCGTTACGTTTCCCAGGAACCGCTAAATCTACGTATAACGGCCGCGTTACGCGTTACGTAACGCAACCCAACACACTCCGCGACCGGCTTTGGGTGCCCCACCAAACACTACTAGATGTCCGTGAGACGCTGCGCTGAGCAGTGGATTCGCCTCGGCCTCACGCAGCGTGCTCCCCCCCTCTATGAATAATAAGGGCTGCATCTAGATCGAGTCCGTCTACACCGATGACCTTGGCAGCACCTTGGTGGGCCTTGAAGCATCACAAGCATTGCAAGTTCGCAACCCTCAGAACAAATGATCCTCTTGCTATCGAAAAGCTAGTTTCTCCATCATGATTGGAGTCAAGTCAGCGATGAGCTCGCATGTGGCCACTGATGATTGACATAACATGTAATACAACCCAATCATTAATATATTGCCTTTATAACACAACCTATGCTTGACTATATGCTCATTTACGTTGGCAGCCGGAATTTTTCACTTTTTAGGGCTACTGGACGTGTTTAAGTGTGCTTTCCCGAGATTCAAAATCTCAACATACGAGGCCCCCGTTATGCGTTACGTAACGCCATTTTGGGATACAGACCGCCCGATTTTGACCGTAACGATATGTTACGGTCGTATCAGTACAGTATGGTATATCTGACATCTGAATAGCTAATATTCTATGTGATACACATGCCTAGTAGGACCCAAGTAGTGCGCTTCATCAGACTGATCAATGTACTTGTCCACGTATACACCGCCGTAGGCCATATCGACTGCGATAATTGAAAATTCACCCGATAGGGGTGATATCACGCGAGAGCCCTCAGGGGGGCCATCAGCGATAACTTCCAACGGAAGTATGACTTTTGTCCATCGCATCTGACCCGGTTGCAGCAGAGAGTCGCGGAGGAATACAGTGAATATGCCGGGGTAAGGCCCCGGGTGGGTGAGGGTTTGATGAAGTGAGGTCGAACTGGAGTCCGCCCATGACATGGTGGTCTCAGCCGAGAATACTTGTGTTTGGACGGAGAGTGTCTTGCCGGACAGGGTGAACCATGCGCTGGTGATTTCGTTGAGGCGGTAACCCGAGGAGTTGTGCATCGAGCAAAGCAGAGTCGACGATGAAGATGTATGTTGGGACGGGCTCCTAGGGTCAAACCAAGGAATGGGAACGCTAATTTCATCTGGTAGAACGACGCTAGCAATATACAACAGGGGCGTTTGCACGAAGGTCAAACCCTTCCCGTTCTTTTGCAGGGGAGGGAAGTTCTCTGGGATATTGACGACGCAGAATTTGCGCGTAGACCAAGTGGAGAAAGGAGCATCTAGATTGCGCTCTTCGATAGCACAGAGAACGTACGGTAGATAGGGATGAATGTGAGCATCCCAAGGTCCGGTCTAGGCATATGTCAATTGAGGTGAATGTGGCTATGTGGCGTAGACTTACCACTTCCATGCTGATGGGGTCGGGGCTCCTTGTGTACGTGATACCCGTCTCTTTTTTCCAATCTATGAAGACTATATCTCGATTTCTGGAGAGACAGACCAGAAGCGCTCCCCTCAAAGATATCTTTCGCACATCAATGGCCTCCGTTCGAGAAGGCATCTGCCACTTTAATGTGATAGTCGGGAGACCATCTGTGTGGCCACAATCAGGAAATTTGAAAGAAAATATTGTCACAGAGCTAGAGAAGAGGGGATATCAGTTTTGAAGCGGCCAATGTGTCAGGTTTACGGCAAATAAGCCTACCTTCCGCTCCTCGTGTGCCCACTGCACGCAAAATATGACTCATTGCCTCCAGCTGGTGTATTCAGTGCGCAAGTCAGGCTCATTGGCCGTAGACCATCACATATGACGGCTGATTTGCGAGTTTTGAGGCTGTAGAGCAGAACTTGAAGATCGATGTGGTCATGTACGTATGACACGAGAATGACCCATTCGTTTCCCGGGATAGCCGAGACGAATTCTGATGGGCCCCAGAAAGGCCATCCAAGGGTTTTGATGGCATGATAGCTTTTCGGAGTGCGTGGGTAGTTGGGGACATCTAGTGCAGTTCGTATACTGACGGCCCGGGCAGCGAGTGAAGGTAGAGTATCGAAGGGTACAGAGTCGGCGGTCTGTCCAGTTGGAAGGGGGAGGTAGCATGAATCAGTAGCGTCTCTCCAGATTTCTTTGAAGCTTAGAGAGATCGAACAAAAATAACTGGACGTCTGATCAAGATGTTAGCATTCGAACGGGTTGGAACGTTATGGTCTGAGGCTGAAGTCACTTACTCGACTAGTGTTCAAGATATCGGAAAGGGTTGAATGCTTGAAGATTAGTAGGATCAGTTCAGTGGGTAAATCACTAAAGTCGCCCATGAGCCTTGTTCGTGGCTGGTTTGTCGAGGCTGTTAACAGCCTACTCCTGAGTGAGAAGCGGAGAGCTCTGGTAGATATAAGAAAAGACGGTCAAGCTCTGTCGACGACTCCCGCGATAGCTGCCGTTTCTTCACGCCAGGTCAGCCCGGAACCGCCCCTGATCTCGCCCCCGATGTTCGCAAGCGGCGGCGACGCGGGATTTTTGAAGGCCTGGTGGTGGTTGGTCAGACGAGCGTGATTAGTGATGCCAAGGTTCGGTTCGAGAACCGTTCCGAACCGGGTTTGAACTGAACTGAACCAGAGTTCAGTTCAAGTTCGAGTTCAGTTCAGGTCTG
>KV428206.1:0-45830 GCA_001632355.1 Sistotremastrum suecicum HHB10207 ss-3
CTCTATCACCGATCTCGCTCTCTAATCCGTCACTCTCTAGTAGGCACATGTGCTCTCAACCGGCAGCCCGAGTCCTAGACCTTGCTGTCAGACGTCGGCAGGTTTGGACACGCTAACACCAGCTACTTTCGCCGCTATCACAACTGACCAGATTGTCCAGACACTGTCGCTTTTGCTGCCGGAGTGAGGCCGCACGTTAAGGGTTAAGACACAGAGAGCTCTTTCCTCAGTGAGTCATTGCGTTGTCTTCCAGACGAGTAATTTTCATGTAGTAACGTCATTCAGTACAGCACCTCTAGTCAGCGTCTTCCCCGTGCAGTGATCAGTCAATACCGGCATTCGATGTCACGCGAAAAGCAATTTCGCGAAGAACCCCGTCTCTCTTCTCTTGAGTAAGCCCAGAACGTTTCCGCCGCTTCCAGGCATCAAGATTGTTTTTGTTGCCAGTGTCGCCGCATCACCTGTAAAGACAAGTGTAGGACCTTATTCAGTGTTGGTTTCGTCCGTCCTTTTCATTGCTAAGTGATTCAAAGCCAGATGGTTGATGGCGATTATCTTCTTACCCCGGATATGCATCAGTCTTCCGCCTCAGATGACCTTGTCAAAATCGGATACACTAATTCTGCAACACAGAGCACATGCCATCGTTGCGAACGATCATGTGGTCCAGGATGGAAGAGCGCAAGGTACTGTAATAGGGTTATGGCAGCGATCATATCATGCATATTAAGCAGGAAAAGCTTTCTTCGCAGAAGTACATAACTAAAGGCATACAAAACGTGATACATGTTTGAAGGAATAGACGGTCGTCGAGTCTGCAATCTGAGCTCAGCATGATGCGTATGATTAAACTGGGGTTGTAACAAAAACGAACCTTGGTTGTCCCCTCGTCCGAGTGAACTTGAAGACACAGCTTACAAAGCTGGAGACCTAATGTACTTGGAATACAACGCGCCGCGTTTCTCGCTCATGTCTTTGATGAGAAGAATTTCGAGAGCTGGAAGATGCAAGGAGTGCGGAGCCCGACGAGGTACTGGAATTGTGGCGAGTTCCGGCGATCCCACCAATATCAGGGTTTTCAGTTGCTTCATGTCAGACAACACGTCTGAGAGATAGATGGTGCTGCTGTTGCTCTTGCCCAGGTGGAGCTCCAGATGCTGCAAGCTTTTGTAGAATGCCTGCAGCTTATAGGGTACCGGAGAGTCCACACGGAGCGTGTTTAGACGGGGGGCGTATGCCGAAAATAGTTGGTTGACAACTCTGACATTTTTGCCGAGGATGAGGGTGAAGGAGGTGATGGTTATACATGGTGTGTTCAGGACCCTTGCCAAGGCGGGCGTCATGGCGTGGTTGTTGTCGATTGAGAACTTCATGGTGCCGACGCGGTCGTTGATAAGCCTTTTGTGCAGGAACGGCGCCCACTGCCTTTTATGTTGCCTGGCGATATGAGAGATTTTTTGGGTATCAAGCCGGATATTGAGCGTGAGTGGTCGTGAAAGTTTCGAATATGCTTTGATCGTGCGGGTGGGCCAATGTAGCCAAATGGTATTCCAGAGATCTGGGTTTGATCGGACGAAGGCAGAAAACTCGGTGCTACTGTAAAAAGCATTAGGTTGTTGTCCAAATGTGAAAGATATGACTGACATTGAGGCCCAGGTCAGGGCCAGCGGCGAAGCTTCTTCGGCAGATTTGTTATCAAATGATTTCTCGACGTCGTCGAGGAGGGAGGTCATAATAGACTTCACGATCTCTGGGTTTGTTCGAAGGAGGCTGAGCAGGGGACTGTTCATGATTATGTACTAGCGAGAGCGAAAGTCGCGGTTGTGGTGGTTTGAGACTGAGAGTGTTGGGGGCCTTCAGTCGCGATGTCGGCCTTTTATGCCTGCAGTTCAAGGAGTGCGTCAGCGCTACATCACCTACGTCATGCTTTGACAGCTGCACCCAGCCTGGCAGCTTCAGTCGCGACTCTTGATTGGGAACCCACAGGAGACCAGCGTACATAGATCCTGCATCAGACCAACAGTGAGAGGCAACATTGCTTTGGATTGGGAAATGGAGCTTGCCAGAGCCAAATCAACTGTACAGAGAATATATGTTGCGGGAGTCGACCCCCTTCCCACTGACAATCGCGCTGGGCATCATCTGCGCGCGACATCACGTGACACATTTTTACTTTCCAAATCAAGCTCCCTTGCTTGTGACGCCCGCATTCTTCACTGTACGCCCACGATTTCACTTTATAATACCTTAATCACCTTCCCAGAGTCGTATTCTTTTGATCACTTAATTTGATCCATTCGTTTATCAACACCTCTCCTTTTACGACCATTTTCACGACAACACGATTCACGAATATTCTTATGGCAAACTATACGACGTTAATGAACACGCCGGCCGGGACTACCACTGCAGACCAACCGTTGATTCTATGTTGTGTTGGGCAATATGAGCAGAAGGAGAAGCTCATAGGGGCTTTGCTGGACGTGAGTACAGTCATATAGTCACAGAATACTGACGTCGTCTCTGATTGCGTTGCACTCCTACAGATTCCCAGTCACTCAGGAAACACCCTAAGGGCGTGGTGTTCCGTTGAATATCACATATCTCCACTTCCCAACCCAGGATGTGCATTCGAGGGATGGATTGAAAAAGAGGTCACGGTCCGCCAGGGGCAGTCGACTGACTACCCTGCACCCAGGGAGAAGTTGGTGACATTCCACAGTCGAGACTGGCTCGCCATTGCGTTGGAAAACGCGCAAAAGAGAGCGCTCCCTTACTCTGTAAGCATGATTATTATATCTTTGGGCCGATTCCTCATGTCATGTTATCCTTTCAAGCTAAAAAATGAAGCCCATGTAGGCGACGTGCGCCTCCATGTATATATGCGTTCGGCGAACGCAGCCCACGCCACTATAATCGATACTCCACCAAGTGCAGCTTCTTGGGAAGAGTCAAGACTTCTAGCACACCTGAGACAAGGCATGATACTGTGGGCTCTCCGCACTGACGATTGCAAAGGTATATCGACATTATTTGTTCTGTTCTGTAATCCCTGAGTAATCGTGTCCATATAGATATCATTTCTGCCAACCAGCCCTGGGTGTCCATCTGTGGTCAGGCAGATCCTCAATGGTCTCGTACCATAAGTATGAAATCCCCTGGTGTTTCCCTTCGCTCCCCACTAACTACTCCGAGCAGGCGTTGCAATCCCGGTGCATTCCACAGGGCACGGCAAAAACTTCTCCAAACTCACCCAATCCGCTCCGGCGATTCCGGTTGGTCTAGGACCATATGCAATCATATCGTCGACGCATCCAAAGCGTCAATTGGGAGACGCCTGGGAGCTCGACTACTTTGCTCAAACAACACCGTGGAGCACGGTCCCAAACCGATCCCTGTTTGGGATTACCAATCTAATAGGACAATTGGTACACATGAACCAGGCGACACCTGTGTATGCTTCTTTCCTGTTTGTTGAGACAGTCACTGATTGGATTGGAAAGACATCATCCTGTAAACATCATCGAGGTGGATTCGGAACCCCGGACAATTCCAAATGAAAAAATGCCCAGACCTAGCGGCAGCAGCCCTGACGAGGCAAGAGTTCCGCTGGCTCGAGTTGAAAATCAGAGAAAACGGAAGGCACTCGATCCAATCGGTGAGTGTGCTATCTGGACCGTGATTTGCTACTAATCCGCTGTAGACGATGCTAAGAAATTCTTCCGACCGGCCTCAGTAGGCGTACAGAATTCTAGAGCCGCTCGTGAGCCAAAGGTCCTGGGCAAGGCGAGGATTATAGAAAAGGTCCTCAAAAATCTCTGATACGGTATGGTTCTCCACGACTTCAATGAGCCATGATTCAATTCGATTTACCAGGAGATCTGTAATTCCGTGCTAGATTGCGCGAAATAGTTTCGTCAAGCCTCAACCCAAGCTTTATCGACGGTACCTCTACCATACACTCCTTTAGATTCACCCTGAGTCGCAACATTGTTTCTGCCATGGCCGCTCGTACCTCTGGCATTTATACTATCTTTATCTCATTATGAACTCGATTTGTGACTGCGCTCTATTGTATTTGTCTTTCGTTCATCATTCCTTGTACGATGCAAACTATGTATATTACTGCATTTTGAGCCACATCATTGCATCTACATCTTTCCGCTCGATTAACCAGCGAAAGAAATTTGAGTCAAAGACTATTAGTACTGATCAGTGACGAACGAAGCTAGGAAGCGGTATTCGGACCAACCTGCCACATACGAGGCCCCCTGATAATCCCACCTCAACCCACATCCGCGTGCGGATAAAATCGCAGGGATTTGGGCAAAAATGTCACATGCAAAATGCGGATATCGACCAAATTTTGGCCTGGATGTCACATCCAAGGCACGGATACTGGCCTCGGCCTCCCAGAATGTCGCATCCGCTATGCGGATATTTCTGTCACACATCACTTTATTTAATAATTATTTATATGTATTATCTGCTGCCGGATACGCGGGTCATAAATCGGTCGCCGGAGCCGAACCGGCCGTCGCTCCGGGTACCTACAGCAAGCAATTCTCAAACTTTTTCACTATCCATAGCACGAAAAAGAGCAAAACTGCAGAAAATTGGAGCCAGATGGTACAGAGAGTCATGAAAGAGCCCGAGGGGTCCAAACAAGCATGTACAGGTACCTTAGAGGCGAAAAGGAATATTTGGTGCTTTTTTCCGAATTTTCTGATTTTTTCGATGTCACATCCGATTTGCGGATATTTTCGCCAGCAATTTGAACCCACATCCGATTTGCGGATACGGTGCACAATTTGGGACCGCAAAAACGTGCGGATACCGGGGTCCTGAAGCGGATGTGGGTTCAGGCGACATTATCAGAGGTCCTCACATACGTTTGTTCGTCCAACCCCCTCATGCGCACTCATAGCTCGATTGCTGGATTACCACTCACTTGCTTGCCAGGCTCTACCATTAATATTCGTCAGCTTTGAGAGCTCTTCCTGAAGCTCTAAAGAGTTCCGCTTATAGAAACGGTCTTGCGCCATGTTGCACGTCAGGTGCTCTTCCTAGGCGGGTCTCCGCTTCACGGTCAAAGCTGTTGGCTTTTCTTCTCTCCAGTCAAGCATGGCAGCATTACTACGTTCTCCCATTTTTCGTTATCGCTCGATTGTGCCCAAGCCGCTCTCAAGGTGCAATACAGCTTCGAGATTCTTTGCTACAACCATCCGCGCGCAGTCGAATCTAATCGGTGTCGCTGCGGCTCTGAAAGCTCAATCGGACCCATCTCTGAAGCCCAAGGCTACTCTTTTCTCAGAGTTCTCATTGGATGGTCGAGTGGCTGTCGTCTCAGGCGGAAAACAGGGCCTTGGCTTGGAGATGGCTATGGCTCTCTCGGAAGCAGGGGCTACCGTTTATTGCTTGGATCTTCAAGCCACGCCAGGGGCCGAATTCAATGCTACCAGAGATTACGTCCAGAAACTTGGTCGAAAAATGGAGTACGTTAGTGTTGATGTCACGAAACAGAAGGAGGTTTGGGATGCTGTCGAGAGCATTGGAACTCAAGAGGGCAGAGTCGATGCGTGCATCGCTGCTGCCGGCATTCTGAATGGCAGTCACTGCCTAGAATATAAAGACGTAGACTTTCAAAAGGTGAGTATTGATAATGCCGCGGCGCTTCGCTAATGCGCGTCATTGAAGGTCATGGATGTCAACACCAATGGAGTGCTTTACACCGCCCAAGCAGCGGGTAGGCAAATGGATCGATATAAAATTCCTGGCAGCATTATCCTGATCGCTTCTATGAGTGGTTCATTGACGAACAGAGTAAGACACGTGTGTCAAAACGATCCTGATTGACTGCATATTCGTAGAATCAACATGGAGGTGCCCACCCATGGGTTGCGTATAACACTTCGAAAAGCGCTGTTGTCCAGATGGCTCGCAGCATGGCATGCGAATTAGGTCCGAAGGGCATTCGAGTCAATTCTCTATCTCCGGGCCATATATATACTGCGTGCGTGCCGAATTGGGCGATCGCATTGAAATGACTTAATTGTGATCAGTATGACTGCGGCGTATTTGGAAACTGTGCCTGGTCTAGGTGATGAATGGGCGAAATTGAATCCCTTGGGCCGATTGGGACGAAGCGACGAGTTGCGTGGGGTCGTGTCGTGGCTGGCAAGCGACGCTTCGACCTTTTGCACGGGGAGCGAGTGAGTTTTTTTGGTCTCGGATGGTTATGACATAGCTGATAGCGATGGCTGTGTCAAGTATTTTGGTTACGGGTAAGTACACGAGTCGTTGTCTTTAAACCCGATGCCTTAATCGTTGTGCAGGCGGACACCATGCGTGGTAAAGGAAAGCTGGACTAATTCGGGACAAGTGGGCACGGACATATGGAATCGAATCGATGGTCGTTCAGGATAGCTACTATAAAGCAAGTGCTGGTTCTCATGGGACATGAGTGGAGGTCCCACGCGTGCTCTGAGAGCTGCTACCGGGCGAGGGAAGCGGAAGAGCACTGCGAGAGTAAGGAGCGAGCTGGACGAGAAATACAAAAATGCAAAGTGTACAAGTGATGTGAATTGACTGAGAAAACAAATTCCGGATGCGGCGATGGAAGGAGCGAAGTGACTGCGGCGGGCGTAAGCAACATTCCGAATACGGAGACTGCGGTCCTCAGCTGCTGCGGTCGACCATCGGATGGCCTGCCACTCTACTTGCGGTCTCGCAAGACCAAATGGTCAATTCTGACTTACCACCATCACCGTCTCCCCCAAAACGACGTCCAAGAGACCCAGCCCTGTCCAGGACGGCGTCGTCATCAACCACAGCTCACTCTCCGCCAATGGACTTGGCAGAGCGAATGGTCGCTTTCCAGAGGCGAAACGCTGCGTGTGTATTCTCTGTCGTATCACCCTATTCGTCTCATTTAATGTCCCGGCCTTGCAGTGCGTCTCGTCCTCGAGAGAGAGCAGAGCGGCCGCCATCTGCGAGGAAACAAGCACCGCCGGCCGCATCTACATCTTTGGTCAACACTTCATCTCAATCTCCCCGACAAGCCCAGCCTTCTGTGCCACAGGTCCTAGTCGATGCTCCCGATGAGCCTGATGAGTACAGGCGACGACACCCTGCATCATCGAGTTCCCGACCTCCCCATTCCTCTGGTAGAGCCGGCGCAGGCAAACTCTACAACCCGGACCTTGATGCCTTGCCAAGTCGCAGGATGACAGCGGAGCCAGAAGTAATGTCTGAGGCATCCAGTAGTGGACACGACGGGAGACACGACCATGCCTACGTTCGTTCCAAGCCCACGGCGCAGCGAGAGGCACAGTCTTCGACAGCTGCGCGCCAGTTGTTCGATCCTCGAAAACATGATCCAGTCAAATTTAATAACAACTCCCTCATCCGTCCCATGCCAACACCAAAATCTTCCGCCGACACGTTTGTCAGCGCATCCTCCACCTCTGTCTCATCGTCGTATGCAAGATCGATTGGTTCTTCTTTCACTTTGACGTCAAATAGCACGGGAACCTCTTCATTCTTGAGTGGTATTCAACAGCGTAAAGAGGATGGTGAAGGCAACAATGCTTTCCTCGTTCAGCTCAAGCGACTGTATCGTGAGATCTCAGCGCTCGAAGCGAAACTCCTCTCCGAAGACGCAGATGACGAACCGGAGGACTCTGTACGATCTCTGAAATCACGTGCACAGCCGTCGCAGTCACAGAACGAGGATAAGTGGCCCAAGTTGATAGTGGAACACAAAAGGTACGTTTCATTGGACGAATCGCACTGGGACAAAAGTGCTAAAGACATCTTCAACAGCCTTGCCGAGATGATGCATAACTTAATGACTCTCACGCTTTCCCCTCAGGTCCCAACCTCCGTCAACTCAATATCCACCAAATACAACATTCCTACCCGTCTATGGGGCAATGTATTCCATCGGCTTCTCGAGTCTCTACGCAGAGCGGCGCTAAAGTCCCCCGTCGCTTTGGAACATCTTACCGAATTTATTTATTATGCATATTCATTCTACTCCGCTCTATTGGAAGAGCATCAACTATCAAGTTTCCGAAATGGCTGGCTGGAGGCATTGGGCGACTTGGCTTCCTACCGGATGGCCGTCGTTGCCATCACTCCTCCCGCCGAATCATTAAACATTCTTTCAATATCACGAAGGCTTCCCACGCCTCCCCCAGAACCTCGTATCGATGACTCACCAAGCCCTTCTGTTGGCGCGCATGCCGCTATGGCTCTCGAGGTGGACTCAGACAAGGAGATATGGAGAGGGACCGCACGCAGATGGTATTCGGCAGGACTCCAGGAAACTCCAGGATATGGTAAACTTCATCACCACTTGGGTTTGCTAAGCAGAGAGTCCGAGGCGGAGACTCTTCGAGCCGTCTATCACTTTACCAAAAGGTGCGTTTTGATCAATTGTGAGGAAGGATTACGAGCCCCTTATTTGTTCTTTATCCGCTCAGTATGACCACTCTGCGCCCCTTTCCGACATCGCGGGAGGGCATCCTCCCTCTGTTTTCTATTGAGGCCCAACTCAAGCGATCTTCGCCGGATGCTACTACGACGGAACTCTTCGTTCTCCTCCAAGGCATGCTATTCACCAACATTCAGATGGATGATTTCCCACCCACTCTTTCTCGCTTCCTCGAAAGCCTCTCATTTGACACTACAACGTCTCCGAATGCAGTCGCCATTCACACTGCGCCGCAATTGGAAGAGAGGGACTGGATCATGATGGCCGTTGTCAATATCGCATCTATCCTTGAGTACGGCAAAGAAGGAGGAGTGCTCAAAAGGATTGCCGGCTCCGGCCCTCGTGAAAATGGAGGCAAGGGACCGGATGCTGACACCAAGATACTTTCCAAACGTGGAGATGGCATGCATGGTCGTACAGAGAGCGTGCTGAAGAAGATGGAAGTCGACGAGCCCGAAGAAATGCACGAGGATGAGATGCACGAATATGACCGGTTCAGCGACGACCATGATGCCTCTCAGCCATCTGATGAAGCTCCCCAAGCTTTCCAACGAAGCGTTCAGCTCGTTTTTGCTATTCTTTCTCACACTATGCGACATCCCGTCCGAAAACCTACACCATGGGCTCGCTCAACTCTCAATCCCTATATCACCGTTCTCCTAACATGGTTGGCTTACGCATTCAAACGTCCCCAAATGTGCGCCATGCTTGAGCGCTGGGTACCCTGGGATGACTTTGTCCATTTCCTCAATTCAATCCCCTTCCCTGTGCTTGCTTCCGAAGTTGATGGTGGTGCACGACTCACTCAAGGAACGATGCCTCTGCCCGAAGACTGGTGTTGCAGAGGCATGGAGTGGGCGGCCCGAGGGACCTTTGAGCGAGGATTCTGGAAATGCGAATCTGGTGTCTACGCCGAGTTGGAAGTCCTCAACCGGGAAGAAGTGACCGCCATCAATGCTACTGATGGCATCATTGAAGACGACGATGATGACGAAGGAGAAAGGAAGCGAGAAAAGGGGGACACGAGTAAGCGATGGGCCCGCATCGTTCGAGCATCTGCCAGTATCTCTCGAGCTGTGGATGGATTCCGCTGGAACAACAGTACAAGAAAGTGGGAAGTTACCGGCAAGCTTGCTGAAAAGGTTGCGCACTGGAAAGAGGAAGACAGACTTGCGAAGGAGGAAGATGAAAGGCGTCGACGTGGTCGCAGGTGGGATTCAGACGAAGAGATGGACGTCGAAGAGGATGAGCAGTCATCCGACGAAGAATCCGAGGAGCTTTCTGACGATCCAGAAGAGATAAAGGCATTGAAGGTGATTTTTTCTGTTCTTATCATGATTATTGGCTTTCTAACATTGCCTATAAGGCTCGTCGACGTCATCTGCGCAATCTCTTGTCAGAATCTAATCGGCAATCGTCAAAACGTCCTGTTCGTCACGTATCTCGGGGCCGACCGCATCCTGTGTCTCGGCCTCCGTTGCACGTCATTCCTGGCTACACGGTACTGGTCGTCGACACAAACATTCTTCTGGGCTCCCTCTCCAGCTTTGCTGCTCTTGTCGAGAGTGAACGCTGGACTGTGATTGTTCCACTCGCCGTCATCACGGAACTTGATGGTCTCAGTGCAAACAATAACCAGCTAGGAGTTGCAGCAGCAGAAAGCATTGCCTATATATCTTCGCACGCAAGGACACATTCCGTGTCATTGAAAATCCAGACTTCGCAAGGCAACTACCTGCACACTCTTGGCGTACGGAGTGAGGACGTTCAGTTCGACTCAGATGAGTCGTCGTGGGAGCGCAACATGGACGATCTCATTTTGCGAGCCGCAGTGTGGCAGGATGATCATTGGGTTGATCGTTCTAATCTTCTCAAAAGTGAGAAGCGGTCGTCGGAAACGGAGAGCGCTGCGAAGGTTGTTCTGTTGAGCTTTGATCGCAATCGTTAGTCCTCTCGTCAACTTTCTCTTTCGTTCACGATTAACATAGTATTTAGTCCGTCTAAAGGCTCGTGCACGCCAGTTGGCTGCAGCAGATCAACGCGATCTAGCTTCTATCCTGGTTGTTGGCACGTAATCATTGCTAGCCGTGAGGGACAAATCCCATCACGCAGGTCCCGCGCCGCCGTTGACCTATACAGTCTCTTGTTGCTCGATACGTTCCATGAGCTTCATTAAAAGAGAACTGGAGCTGGTTTATTCGGCAAGAAGGACAGGGTGAATTTCCTTCGCAACCATCTGGCGCAGTACCGTTTTATTTCAGTTCATCGCATCCACTGCTCGCATATGCATTCTTGCATCTCTGCTCCTTCGTTCCTTTTGCATACTTCCTTGGGCTCATCCATATGTATTGCATTGTATTTTTCCTTCTGTACTCTGAGCCGCATCTGTAGTAGCGTAGATTGTCGTATATCAGTAAAAATCATCTGAAACACAAAATTAGAACCCGAGTCGGAAGCCGAATATCCGAATATTTTTCAAGTTTTCAGGCTCAGGCCCCTGTGCCACTTTCATCGTCAGATACGATGACTTGGCCCCAATTTCTTTACTGCAGGCAATGTCTTGCCGTCATGGGCCTATGGCTGGTCGTCGTACTTCTGAATCTCTGAGGCAACTTGAAATTTATCACTCAGACGGCTTGTCTCCTGCAAAATAAAAACGGAGTAAAAAGACACGAAGCGACCTGGAGGCTTCCTGCAGACAATGCAGGCGTAATATCCCAAAATCTCCCTTACGAAGGCATGGCATCTGACCAAGACTGGGAATCCCAAAGCTTCAGGTCGCTCGGACAGCATGATCTACCCTACGGTTCAGTATACTATCTTGTGGTCGTTTGGACCACCGCAGCCGACCATTTTGCGCTTGTGTTCATAAGCTTTCAGCCCTCGGGTGCCCGTAATGGACAAATTTGCTGCCTTATTGCCTTGAAAATTCTTCCTGGGATGACCAAAATTCAAGCATTCGCGTTAACCGGCCCCCTCCAATCACTATCGTCCCTTGTCGGCCGAGAACACTGGTGGCACTTTCATTGGCACCAGTATCTGGCACCACGGACAGACAGTCGACATTCTGTCCCGTTGTATCATGCGACAAGCTCTTGGGGCTCATTTGTATCTTCGGGCACTGGTGCCATTGTCACCTCCAACAAACTCTGGCTTGCTCTACCCTATCAGAGATCATTCTATCGCCCCAAGCAAGCTTTTTGCCCTCACCTTCCTACGTTTTACCCCACATTCTCGTTCCCAGGCATCGCCCGGCGGTGTCTTCTGATTCTGGGAAAGAAGATTATCTCGTTGCTCCGAATGAAAACCAAGAATGCTCGTTGAGGTTCTGTTGAATCACATCTTGGAGGTCTTGCAAAGATGCACACCGACAATGACTGAACCTTTGGCGCTTCTTGTGTGCAACCTCTTTGTTGGACTTGGAATGGTCTACGTTCGAGTCTTCTGACTGCTCGATGTTCTGTGCCACGTATATCGGCGCATTTGCGGTCAATGGCGTTCTCCCCACCAACCCTCGTTGTCATTCTGTGAGCTCGGAAGTATTGTCTTTGCAATGGCAGTAGTCTGACCCAGGGACCACCGCCCATGGCCCCATGATATCGCATGGTATCTTTCCCCAAAGTCTCTCTTTTTTCAATACTGAGAATGTCTACACTCCATAGGCTGGTAGATTGGAGTAAACATGAGGTGGATGATATGTATCTTCAGACTAGTAGTATAATGAAATGTTTGAGCCTGAATGCTGTTCTTTGTGTTGAGTCTGGATTTCTCATCCCTGTGCTCTGTCGCGCCGCAAGCGGTCAAGACTCTCGCAAAGGCCTTGACCGTACGGAGGTCTCATTTTCAAAACAGGACACTCTCTGCACCTGTCTTCCATGGCGACGACAGCAGCTTCGATGTCCTATGCATTGCCCGAAGTCCTTCTGGCAAATGCTGACCGTGACTATGATCTGGGGAACGAGACTCTCGCGACCGAAATCCTGCCAGCACCCCCCAGTCTTGTATCTATTCAACAACCTAAAAAGGATCACCACATAAAGAAACCTAGCTTTGTTCTGTCCTATCTACCAGCCTCTGACCCAGGCTCCACCTTTTCAGGCGGCATAGGTCCCATCGGTGGCCCAGATGACGACTCTGCCAGACGAAAACGAGCACGATTAGACAAAGCGTATGTTCTCCTCATCTGCTACGGTTGTCTGGTACTAAACTAGATGTCCTTCTCTCCTCCAATCCATCCGGCTCCTTCATTGTCGTGTTACACGTCGATTTTCCCCTTAACAGAACTTTGTCCGGACGTTCCCAACGCGCCTCAGCACGCAACGTTCCTCTGTCCAACGTTGCGTCGTCGTCCGAAACTCTGCTCCTAGACCCTACATCACAACCCGATACTTATTCCTCGTCGTTCAATTCACAATTGTTCCCAGAAGCCTCACGTTCCAGGCTATCCTCCGTCGAAGTGATGCCAGCCCGCGGATCAGCGGACAGAGTTTATGATGGAGTCCCTGAAGATAAATCCAAGAACAAAGGGAAGGGGAAGGCAACGGACTTCGTGAAGGAGGAGCCTCGCGAAGTCTCCTTATCTGAAGCCATCGCCACCAACGGCCCAACCAATTCTGTATGTCAAGATTCTCGTCGTTAAATGGATGCCTCACGAAACAACGTCTTCAGCCAAACCAAGATCATTGCTCAGCATGTCGTTCCCTCGGAGCCTTGCTATATTGCGATGGTTGTCCCCGTGCCTTCCATTTATGGTGTCTTAATCCTCCCCTGGAACCTTCAGAGGTTCCGGAGGGATCGACTTCTTGGTTTTGTCCAAGTTGCGCTCTGCGTAACGTGAGTCCATTGTAGTTGAATCGTCAATTCGCGTTGAGCTATCCTACAGGATCCACCGCCGCCGCCACCATTTTCTTTCTTGTCCCCCATTACCCATGTCATCCAGAACACAGTTCCGACGGAATTCCGTTTACCGGAAGAATTGAGATCGCACTTCAAGAATAGTGGGTGGCAATCCGCATCATTGATCTTGTTCGTTCTGATAAGCTACCACAGCGGGTGCAGACGGGAGAGGGTATTATACAGACGTTTCTTCGACACGAATTAATCGCCTGAAGTGAGCATTGTGTCATCAACTGTGACCCTCTCCTAATGCTTTTCCAGTCGATTCGGCCTTCCAGAAGAGCGTGATCCTCACCGTTTGAAGGATAAAAATGGTGCTCCAGTGTTGTGTTTCCGATGCGGAAAGTCAGCATTGCCGGAGTCGATAACGGACTCTCCAACCCATGCCCGTGCCAATACATCCTATGCCAACGGCCGACCGAAGAGGAATGTTCGGTCAGTCATAGATTACGCTGCAGACTCAATAGAACGGGGATGGAAGAACATGGTCTCTTGCGACTACTGCACCCTTTCATGGCATCTTGATTGTTTGGAACCCCCTCTTTCGACTATGCCCCTGCAGACGAAAAAATGGATGTGCCCGAATCATGCGGATCAGACTATAGTAATATTCACTTTTTGACGTATCTCTTCTTATGTTGACGAACTGCAGAAAAATCGACGCATTCCAAGGAATGGTCTCCCACCTATAGAAGTCAAAACTACAGGTCTTAAAAACAACGGCAACATTGAAATCATTCCCCTGGATGACAACACTATCAGTAATACCACAAATGCGGAAGAGGTTCTCATTAACGGGCGCACGTATCGAGTCCCGGAACGTGTGATCATCCTGGATTTCTGGGATAAGGTTGTCGGAAAGGTTGGGCAGCAATCTGACCATCCACAAAGGTGGTGCTTAAAGTTTAATTGATTGAAATTATGTACTAACGACAATCAGGGATGTCCCATCGGAGATATCTTCGCCTCTTTTATCCCCTTTGACGCCTCTGAGCTCGATTGAGGACTTCGACAAAGCCCACGTCTTGCAATCCCAGTCAAGGGAATCCCCTCCGCTAGGGGCTAAAGCCGTGGCAGAAGTGAGTTTCAGTTAGGACGGCACGCTACATGATCTCATGGTGTCTCAGGTTCTGTGCCAATTGGGCACGTCGACATTTCCTGGGCACTCGATGCCAGATACACCATCAGCGTCAGCTTCTACGTTTATGACCGAAAAGGTTTTGGAAACAAAACCAAATATTCAGAAGCCAGCAGAGGTAATGACTAGTCTGTCCTTCACTGCGTATTTTCTGATGCTGAATGCTCGCAGGATTTTGCTGTTACACCCATGGCTACCCCGTCAAAAGAACCTCGTAATCACAATCGTCGAGTGAAAGTCAAGGAGAAACCTGAAGAGCCGAATGGGACCCCGCTCAAGAACGGTGCCGTGAAGCATGTTCCGCTATTGAGCGCGACCACAACCCCCACGCGTTCACCCACTGTATCTCTCAAGATTCGGATTCCAAAGCCATTGAACATGGCTGTGGCCACTGCGTCGAAGGCGTCTCGCTCGTCTCCACGAAGATCACTTCGACGAACAGCTTCAGCCCTAACTGCTGTACACACCGGCCAAACGGCTTCACCCTCTCGAATGAATCTTTAGTGTTTTTAATTGAGCAGGGCTTTCATATACCCATGCTCGAGAGCAAGCATCCCGCTCTACATACCTTCTTGACTGCATTGTCATCATTAGACCTTGACACCAGACTTTACTTAACATATCGCTATCTGTGCATGTCCATATTAGTAATCTAGCATTCTCACTACTTGAATACCTTGTAATTCGTTGCCCATCGCGCACATCCGCCTTGCAGCTGGTTGAATACCAGTCTACTGTCAGTAACAATACAAAATTACAAATGCAACCATGAATGCCCCATCAGCCTAATATGGCAGCCGTCCCACAAGCGGTACATTAGAACCAAATTTGAGAGAGAATATTTCCAGTATTCGGGTCCATCGTTCAATCTTTACCTTTGAGTCGACATTGGTGGCTGCGACCAACTTGGGAAGCTGAGTGACTCATGTCGAAGTGAAAGGAAATAAGATCGATCAGATTAGATCTCCTTAGATCCGCACTCCGAACCGGAACGTCGCCGACGTCAAGGACGCTCTTCAGGCAGCTGGCAACTTGAGGGATGTCAGAGCTTGAATTAAAAGTCAAAGAATGGCTCATATTGGACCGGGTATGTTACCATCCGAGACCGCCACCGACAGAAACCACCAACTCTTTGCACCAACAGAATGAAACGACGAATGCAGAAATCAGACGGTTATGGGAAAACAAGGAGTACAGTGAACTCCAAAAGCGAATGAACACTCGCATAGAGTTTGGCACTGCAGGTATTTAAACCACCACTTATGACTGAACATCTTGATTCATCTAGTCTTGCAGGACTTCGAGGAAAGATGGAGGCTGGATGGGCGCGTATGAACGACCTAATTGTTATCCAGGCCTCACAGGTCTGGGCTCTCGTTAGATGCAGTTTTCTGGACTAACTATAACCTCGTCACTACAACAGGGGTTATGCGAATATGTGCTTAGAAATGTTTCAGACGCCCGCAAACGAGGCATTGTAATCGGACATGATCACCGACATAACAGCAAAAAATGGGCGCATATCACCGCGAATGTATTTTTCAATCGAGGTTTGAAGGTTTATTTGCATGCTGGCCTTGTTCACACGCCTCTGTATGCAAATGATCTCTGAATTCGACCTCACTAAGCAACCTTACACTTTTACAAGGGTTCCCTTTTCTGTGTCCAAGCTTGGGGCAGCCTGCGGTGTAATGATCACTGGTCAGTGGAGCCTTCATCGTGTGCCAGTCTTTTTAATGGTCTCGCAACTCAGCTAGTCATAATCCAAAAGTGAGTACCCGGGAATCGTTGTACAATTTCCCTAAACCATCCGTCTAGCATGACAATGGCTTCAAGGTACAATTATTCTACAAGAGTGCTGTATCTTATCATCTAAGGCCATGTAGGTATACTGGGAGAACGCAGTACAAGTGCTTAATTGCCTCCTTTCGGTCGATGATCTCTTGGCTGATAATCGTTTAGATTATTGCCCCTCACGACACCGGCATCGCGAGTGCAATCTCGGAGAATCTGGAACCAAAAATCACTGTGTGGGGAGAAGATCCCTCTATATCAAGCTCATTCCTCAACTGCACCGACGATATGATTAAGGCATACTATGAGGACTTGCAGTGCCTCAGTGTTTCCAGGTATTAATGTGTAAACTTTTAGCGAAGAAGCTCTCGTTCAACCCTAGTGTCGTCTTAGGACCAGCAATAATCTACATCCACCAATATTTGTGAGCACTGCTATGCACGGAGTAGGTGATCGCTTTGCAGCGAAAGCCTTTGACACGTTCGGTATCGAACCCTACGTACCCGTCCTCGAGCAGAAAGATCCGGATCCAGAATTTCCGACTGTCTCGTTCCCAAATCCAGAAGAAAAAGGTCTGATTGATTTGGATACTGCCTGTAAATGCTGACCTCTCAATGAAGGAGCGTTGGTAAATCTTGAATTAATATGTACATGGCTCTATCGAACGAGCTTACATGCTCATTAGGATCGCGCGATTAAACTAGCCAACGAAATCGGAGCCGCTGTCGTGCTTGCACAAGACCCAGACGCCGATAGATTCGCAGCAGCCGAGAAAAGGCAAGCAAGTCCACGCAATGTGAAGCATAGCAAACTAATATCCGGTAGTTCTGTTGAAGGCTCATGGTTTACCTTTTCGGGTGATCAACTCGGAGCGTTATTTGCTGCCCGAATTCTTGAGCAGTACAAGAATTCTGGACGCCCTATTAATCGCCTTGCCATGGTCGCGTCTACCGTTAGCTCCAAATTGATTCAAAAAATGGCTCTCGTTGAAGGCTTTCACTTCTCTGAATGTCTCACTGGTGAGTTTGTGGCTCGCAATCGCCGCATGCTGTTGCTTATTGGCGTAACATTTAGGTTTCAAGTACATTGGCAATACAGCCCTTGACTTGGAAGGAACAGGCTCGTATGATGTTCTGTTCGGCTATGAAGAAGCTATCGGCTTTATGTTTGGAAAAACCATACGAGACAAGGACGGAATTGCCGCAACCGTCAGTTGTCGTTGTTTATATCCAGCCGCTGCCTCACGCAGGCAATTATCGTTGTTGGACAGGCTTGTTTTGCGGAGATGATTATCTCCCTCTATTCTCAAGGTCTCACGGCCCAGAAATATTTGCAGTCGATCTATCAAAAGTGAGTGCATCTTCCAGAGCAAGTGTCTGGCACAGGATTGATCAACGGCTTCTACCAATAATAGATACGGATATTTCCAGGTACCGAATTCACTTCAGCCTATACCGTTCGAATAAAGATCGGATATTATGCAGACCAAAAATAGCTACGTAGTCTGCCAGGATCCTACATTGACAGCACAAATATTCGAGCGGTTGAGGCATTATCCTGTGGTATATGTTTTGCCCTCTTTCCAGTAAGCCCTTAATATAACGTTGAGTGCAGGTTTCATCAAAAACCCCGAGGATCCTAGGATATCCGCCTGCAATCGCCAATCTCGATATAGTTGGCGTCCGTGATTTAACCGTAGGCCATGCATACGACAGCAGTATACCGAGTCGAGAGCCTGTCCTGCCCTTATCTTCGGGAAACATGGTGACGTTCAAAGCTAACCGCCGGGACAAGTCTAGTCCACAAAGTATCACATTGACCTTGCGTACCAGCGGAACGGAACCCAAAGTGAGCGGATCATTTTCTAGTGCTCGTGAAAGACCCTCAAACGTATCAGATAAAATACTATTTGGAGGGACAAGGACCAGACGCTTCTGAGATTAAAGCCCTACTGGATGACGTTGTTAAGGTCTTACTTACAGATTGGTTCGAAGTAGACAAACATATGCTGCAAGTACCGTGAAGACATGCTCACTTGCCGTCAATGAGGCGTGCCTGTCTCCTCTGGTCCAAGGCCTTTGTTCGCTCCCAGATCTCAACATTGACTTGCCTCTGTTGCCAAAGAACAGCCATGGATCTACAATCGATGTGGTCAAATATAACGATCTGCCCATAGCAAACTCGGCATACCTGGCAATCGTGATTCGCAATGCCAAGTCGTCTTGTGACACTTTTATGCCTGCCTGTCTATCTCGCACGAAATCATTCTCGACGTGCTGACAATCCGATTAGCTCAGTTATCGACAAGAACATAGAGGGCAGTACCTGCGACATGGCTTCGCTGAGAAAATTTACGCCAGTCCTTTGCTCCCGAATTAAAAGCTGTCGGAAGCGTTGTAGGATAGCAGCATCAGGCAAGATCAGTTCAGACGATAGATATAATTTCTGTGGATTTATTGGTCGCAAGGGAAAAACTATGTTGCACTGGGGACAATTAGAACACAAGCACTCGGCGTTGGTCTTTGACGCACTTTTACTATCGCAGTTCTTTTGCTTTCGGTGAGAACTATCACGCGAAGGCGCGTAGGGAAAGGATATGCACTGAAAGGAAATATGTAGTTCAAGGTTTGGGTTTGGAGCACGGTTTGAAGGGATTCGATATTCCTGAGACCTGACAAGACGATGGCGAGTGAGATCCCTCGTATGCTGGGGCAATAAAGATGTGGTACCTTTTTCTCGCAACGTGCCTTCTTGAATGGTGAGCTCACTGACGACCAGGATGTTATCGTGAGGCAACTGCAGTGCGCCTGAGTGGAGATCTTCGTTCTTGCTTTCGGGACAGAAGGACCGCTCATTCAGCAGCTCAAGGGAAAGGGGAAGGCTCGAGCACATGGGAAACAGAGCAGCGAGGACAGCCCCCAATGAGGGTGGATCATGAAGTCGATCAGGGCTAGCAGGGAACCCTGTAAGAGACAGAGACGGAAGAATGATTGGTAGATCCCGTGAGATTCTGCCCGTCGCTGTCAGCACCAGTAGTCGCGATCCTAGGATAGAAATGGCTCACAGTGGCGAGATGCAGATCAGGAGGACCCATTCTGCAGCATCCTTATCGCCTCCAAGAGCAGCGTCGGCAACCCATTGAATAAGTTCTTCCACTGAAGCAGCAGGGTCGCTGAGGGGTGGCTGAGATATAGGGTAATGAGGACTATATTTCTTCCAGAACACCACGTGCAGAGTCGGGCAGAGAGCACCATCGGCTATCGGTTCATCTGTCAAGTCCTCGCGCCCTGGATCACTAGATGTTAACTGAATGCGGAAGCTTGAGCAGATCGTCATTGAAGCACATACATTTCGTTCGTCAGAAAGCCTACGAAGGTAACCAGGTCGGTGGGACTGAACGGCTGGTCGGATAGATCGGTATATATCTGCGTGACAATCAATGTACTAGGAGGAATATTAAAGTCGAGAACCAGACTTACTTTTACTTTGGCGCCCACATGGGGTGTGTCTGGAAGAGGAAACTTGTGCTGGTATCTCTTGGACAACAGAGACGGATGTTGGATGGCATCTGCTTTGCGTATCTCATTGAGAAAGATCGAATGATCCAATAAGGCGGTCATACCTGTCCGGTTAACGGCTTGATCAGGGTGTTGAACCCAATCGGATTCCCCAGGAATGCTGACGGCCCATATGACGGTTCTCTCATCCAGGTTATCATACTTCGTGAGCTCATCGGGTGGCAAGGCGTCTTCGTTTGATTCTGCGAGTCCCCATCCCCCGCTCTGCTCACGAATTTCGGACAGATAAACTTCCGGAGAGTATGAGGTGTCTTGGACCATGGCATCAAATGCCACCAATGATCGAGGAGCATGGCGCTCGAGCGGTTGCTTCACGTTTAGAGCGGGGATCTATTCAGCAGTCAGTGTCATGAGCTGCATCTAAAGGAGACTCATGACCTGGCTCAACGTCTCGGGAGTCTGGAAAAGACCAGCAAAATGGCGAGCCACGAGGTCGGGGAAAGGGGAGCGGTCGGGAGCAGAAGACTGCTTCCATTGCGAATATAATTGCTGAATTAGATGCGTTGGATCAGTCAGCGCATCGCTGAGAGCAGCAGAGACCATTAGAGTTGCGCGGGTAGTGCGGAAGCGCTGAGCGAGCCTGAGCGAAGCGTGAAATACCCGGCGTCAGCAAGCGCTCCTGTCCATACTCACCATGTTGCTCAACACGCAGCGATGGCTGCCACTGACTCTCCTGCCATTTCTTCTGTTACCTGTACTTGCTCATGAACATCACGACACAATTTCTGATGAAGATCTGAACAAGCCAATCGATAGGTCCGTCTCAATGCAAGCTCCTACGTGTAACTCGCCCAAGCCTGACAGACGAACAGTATCCTCTATATGCATATGGGCCTGCAGGCACTCGTATGGGGTGTCATCTTCCCTGTTGGTACGCTCCAAACTCTGACATTTTGGTGTCGTCTAACGTACAGAGCAGGAATGGTATTCGGGATCGTGCGGCATCGACTGCATGTCCCTCTGCAGGTTGGTACCCAGCATCATGGTGATCTCTTCTAAAGCATAAATCCATAGATACTTGGTTTCGTCTTGACTATAGGTGGTTACATTCTGGGCCATTCACATGGCGGCCGTGCCTTTCCCGCCTCCATCCACGGTCGAACGGCTTCGCTGCTGTATTTCCCCATCGCCCTGCAATTTGGCCTTGGCGTTTATCTCAAGTTACACATTCATGAAGGCACATACTTCAGAAAAATTGCAGTGAAGGCGCACGGCATTGTGGGCGCGTCATATCCTATTCTGGGTTGGGTACAAATGCTGTTTGGTGCATTGACTCTTGGAGGATATTGTCATGGAGGACATTTGGGACAATGCTTGTACGTCAACAGGATATTTTCTAGGTAATCTCACTTTCTCATCAAATTTCAGAGCGCACTACATTATGGTGAGGAATTGAATGCCTACACCTTCGCTCTGGATCTTACGTCTTGGGTAGGGGAGCAGCTTCATAGGGTATGGCGTGTTGATGACCTTGATTCTGGTCGTCGGAAGAGGATGGGTACCCGGTAGCTCATATAGCCCTGAATGGTGGGATTCTTGGGTCATCACTCTTTGGGTACGTGGTCGCGTTCTCGTACAGATCTCTATGCTAACTAGGCGTCTAGGGTATTGGTAGGTTATATCATCCACGGGCTCTTGGAGAAATTCTCATCCATTCGTGCAGTGAACACATTTACCGAGCACCGTGGTGCTCACTGGTCCCATAAGGATATGCAACACACGTGAGTCACCTGTATTCTCTCAGCCAACGTGTCACTTATGTACCTAGTTCATTGGGAGTTCTTTGTAAGACTATACAATCTGTGCTGAAGTAGTGCTGACAAAAAATAGGGTGGGCCGGAGGCATCCTTGGCATCTGGACTTCACGGAAGCGTCAAGTAAGTTATACCATAAACGCAGGATCAACAAATCTCAATATTCATTCAGCGCTCGGTCGTACCGGCCATCATGTAAATTCATTTATCCTTCGACTGATCCTCATGCTGACTATATTTCAGAGTGATGATCACTGGCTGGGCGATGTCCGCCCACACTCAAGCCACTGAAACGTCGACCAAGGTCTGTTTTTAGCCCCAAAATTTTGATTTTGTTAACCTGGGCTCGTAGATACACACAACCTTTGGAGTGACATTGATGAGTGCCGGTCTCGTTCGTCTAATTGAAGTCGGCTTTGGTTTCGTTTTCCCTCCAAGCGAAGGCGAAGACACTTTAGACCGCACGAGTACTATTCGACCGTTCCAGCACTTGCCACCATTCGTAAGCACTCTGCCATAAAGTGCATAATATTATCATTCACATCTTTCAACAGCTTCTAGTCGCGGCTGGGTTGTTATTTATGTCTGCTACGGACGAAGAACTCGAATTCATTGACAAAGTGGGCATGGACCACGTTACGTATACCCTCATAATGTTCAGGTGCGCCTCTTCTTTCTTTCTTTGATGTTTTTCTCATGGCAAGAAAATAGTTGGGCCTTCTTCATATACTTCTACGTGAATGTTCTGGTGTATCTATATACCAATACTGGCCGCAACGCGGGCTCTGAAAAGCCATCTGAAGGATACTATAAGTTGGTTGCAAATGGCTCAAGACATGCCTCAGACGAAGCAGGCCGCGATTCTCTCCACGATGGCACAATATTCGAGATGTCAACAGTGGTAGATGACGATGCCGAGGAGATCAAGTAAGGCTAAGGCCTGGATTCACTATTTAAGAATCCCCGTTCAGATATACTGGCTTGTAGGAGTACGATCTCGAGGAACTAGGGGTTTTGTTGGAAGAAGTCACATGTAGGCTATGAAGCTCGTAGCCACTGATCAATAAATTTTACAACTGTGTGTTCCTGGTGTGGTTACAAAGTAGATCGAGACGCGACCGAAATGATGTATACGAAGTCTGCTCGACGGCGTGACATTACCCAAGCCCGATTGAACAGCGGAGTATTCGAGACAGAAATTGAGTGTAGGCCTTAGGCCGCCTATCTCGAATCAGAGAAATACATGTGCCTGAGACCTGACGGCGTAGGATTCCTTTCTGATCAATGTTCCAACGGCCTGTCAGATCATTTTCGGGGTAGACAGATGAGGTCTCCTGACCTACTCCTAACACAACAGGTAAAACCAAATTTGCGATTGTTGCATCATCAAGGCTGTGACATCTTACTGCGTTCCATCTTGATCACAGGCGATAATTGGAAGAATAAAGATAACGAGGATGTTTTCCCAAGATATGGCATATGGGGGGAAGACTTGTTGATCAGAATTCGGACAGGAAGGAGCATATCCAACTGTGTCATTTTTGAGCAGAGTAGATTAATGCAGAGCAGTATTAAGGTTAGAAAGGGGATCTGTCATAAAGTCAGTATGTTGTGCGTGATGCCTAGAAACCTCTATGCACGTACGGTTGAGAGTTATGATACAGGGGAAAGCTAATCGTGCAGTCATGATGGGCGATCGTTTTGAGACTGTGGTTCGCTGCATTAGGTAGCGCAGTAAGATGATCTGCATCCATACCTGCAATCTTTCGCGTTCCATTCTGCGGGCGAACTTCTCAGCTTTAATTCGATCTAGCTCCTGCCGAAGACTGGAATGATCCTGTGGCAAAGCTTTCTATGGCTTTGGTCAGCTAACTAAATCTGAGATTCCGTCTTATCGACATACTGTTGTATTCTCGACAGAGGGATAGAATTTTTCTCGGAACTGGGTCGAAATAAGCAGCGGCGGGATATGAACGGCAAAGCCTACAGACAGGGAGGACGTGTTTGAAATACCATTCGGGATTGCCGTAGTAATACATCATGCTGATGGGAAAGAATAAATATACTGTTTAGTCATAAGCTGCTCGTATATTCATCAGGGCTGCTTGCATACCACCAAATTTGAAGACCTCGAGATTGGCAGGCATTTCGAAGAAAGAGTTGGACAATCACGTGCGCTACGTCACGACAGTTTTGACTTCGATCTGATAATTTGTGGCTCAATGCAAATTCTTTTCTCTAAACAGACACTACGTTATAGAGTAACAATATTAAAGCATCTGCTTTCCACGAGACGCCGGAAGATAGTTGGGAGAAGTTGATGTTCGCTGTACGCTTCTAAGATTGCAGTGCGCAACATTTTCCGGTGAGGGGCAGGCCAAAGGCCGACTGGCTACTTTCGTTTGACTTGCATAGTGTCCCATTTTGACCTCTCAAGATCCTCCTTGTGAACTTCGGAAACGTATGGTGTCAGGTAGCGGACGTCCTAAATATTCCAATATATGAGCACCTGACTGGTAGTGTGAGAGGATACCACCGTACATCTTCCGGTTTGGTCCACTGTTCCTTGGGGAGGTCGTGGTGCACGATACTCGCCTGGGATCCCCGTCGGATACGATATATACGGTCATACGATTCACGAGGTGTCAGACGAGACAGAGCCTGAGAGTTGGGAGGTTTTGTTAGGGGATTTGGAAGGGTGAGGTAGGGTAATCATGCCTTCTGCACATCAGGACGTTCCTCCAGAACTAAGGGAGGGCAATCGTCAATCAATATAAGTAGATGTCATAGCAGGTGACATACGAAGGTCATCGTAGACAAAGCCCATCTTGCGATAGCCGGAGATGTTGGCATACCAGTTTGCGAGGGGCTTGGCCCACTTATACAGCGACCGTGATGATCGAATGTACGAAGCAAAGGAGAGCCCGAGTGGACCACCAACCATGGCTATAATAGATGAGAGGCTGAAGACGGGATTTATTGATGCGGAGTTTGAAATCATTCGTTTATATTATCTCAGTCCTTGCTTTAGCTTTCCTTCCACCTCGTCACCAGTCACCAGCTCATCAGTCGTCCATCATGTCCATCAAAGAACAAACTTACATCATGATCAAGCCCGATGGCGTCCAAAGAGGCCTCGTTGGCCCCATCATCTCCCGATTCGAGGCTCGAGGCTTCAAGCTCGTTGCGTTAAAACTCGTTCATGCCACGCCTGAGCATCTCCAAAAACGTGTTTTATCTAGATCGCCTCCTTATCTTCATCGCTCTAACCCATGTATGTCCAGATTACGAGGATCTCAAGGAGAAGTCTTTCTTCCCTGGCCTGATCAAATACATGGCTTCAGGACCCGTCGTTGCCATGGTTTGGGAAGGTCTTGACGCTGTGAAGACTGGTCGTGTCATGTTGGGTGCTACCAACCCCCTTGCCTCTGCTCCTGGTCCGTGCCTGCTATCAAATTCGACTGATCGATTCGCTGATCTCTTTTTTTCAGGCACCATTCGTGGCGACTACGCTCTCGCTGTTGGCCGTAACATCTGCCACGGCTCCGACTCTGTGGACAGTGCTAAGAAGGAAATTGCTCTGTAAGTACTGTTGTCTCATCTCTTGCACTGCTGAGCATGTTGCGCAGGTGGTTCCCTGAAGGCATTGTTCAATATAACACTCTGTTGGCACCCATGATCTTCGAGTAATTCGACCCTTCTGGGATATTGTACTCGACTTTGATGTAGACATTCTTCACTTCTGAAATAAAAGGAATAGAAATCTTCATGATAACTACAGTCTCAATGTTCCAAAGAAAAAGTTCAATCGATCTATATGCACGTTCTTCCGATAATGGCCGGCTTCGGCTTCTAACCGCGTCATTGCTAGCCGCCGTACTTTTATTCGCGTCGCAGTTCCATTGAGCAACTAGACCTCTGGTTCTCTCTGAGCGTCGCTGGCCAGATGTCCCTATGGTGTCCCAGACCTCGTAACTATGTACGAAGTCAGAGCTTACTATCTCACTCTGCAAGCTATCATGCAATTGGCTTGACCACCCTTCGGGCTTTCCGACACCAAAAAACTCGAAACTCTCCGCCTCAACATCCCCATCGACGTCTAGTCTCTGATTCTGTTTCTAGTACTAGTACCATCAAGCAGGCAGATGAGCCTCCTAAGCCAGACTCAAAGGCAGGAACCTCTGTTGCAGCGCATAAACCTCCCTTAATACGGCGAGTATGGAAGTCTGTGAAGGATGGTGCTGTTCACTACTGGCATGGGACCAAACTTTTGGTTTCAGAAGTGAGGATATCCGCGAGGCTCCAAATGAAGCTGTTGCATGGCGGAGCTTTGACCAGACGAGAACGGAGACAGGTTTGCCCGTTGTACTGCAATTCAAAAAAGTTATTCTGACACTACTCAGCTCAGAAGAACCACCCAAGACTTACTACGTCTCATCCCATTTTCCGTCTTCGTCGTCGTACCGTTCATGGAGTTATTGTTGCCCGTGGCCGTGAAACTCTTCCCCAACATGCTACCCTCCACATTTGAGGACAAATATGCATTTGTATGTCCCTTGAACGGCGGGTCAAAGCGACATTATCATGATTCTAATTTCCTTTAGGACGAGAAACAACGAAAGTTACTCAAGGTCCGCTTAGAGATGGCCAAGTTTTTGCAAGAGACCATCCGAGAATCCGGCCTGAAAGCCAACGCAAGAATCATGGGAAGCGAAGAGTTCAAAGAGTTCTTCAGAAAAGTATGATCTTTGGTTTCCCTCCTATGACGGATGTTTAAATATCTGTTAGGTCCGTTCAACAGGAGAAAGTCCCTCTACTAAGGACGTTATAAATGCTGCGAAATTATTCGACGACGACCTGACCCTAGACAATCTCTCAAGGCCACAGCTCCACTCAATGTGCCGGTACATGAACATCAATGCCTTCGGAACGGATAACTTCCTTCGAGGGACCATACGTGGCCGATTGACGCAGTTACGGCGAGATGATCATCAGATTGACACTGAGGGAATCAACGCTTTATCGGTGCCTGAGCTCCAACAGGCTTGTCAGTCCAGAGGCATTCGTACACTCGGCGTTTCACCATCTCGACTTCGGGAGGAGCTCGCGACATGGATTAACTTACATCTCTATAATCGTGTTTCTGGCGTTCTTCTTATACTCAGTCGTGCTTTCGTCTTTGATCGTAAATTGGATGAACACGATGGTAGCCCGATCATCAAGTCTCTTGAAGCAGTCTTGAGTGGATTGCCCGATAATTTGGTATGCGCATCTATTTTCTGAAAGTGCTTGTGCTGATCCAATTCTGAAGCTTAATGAAGCCGAGCTTGAAGTTGATTCAGACAAGGCAACTTACAAGAAAAAACTGGAGGTGCTGCAACAGCAAGAGGAGCTCATCGAAGACGAAGCTGAACAGGAGCAGGCACGTATTTCGATTTTACCCTTCGACATGTCTGCTAACACATGAGTCTTACAGAAAGAAGAGCACTCTCGTCGGGAGCGTAGAGAAGCTGAGGATCGTTTACGGAGAGAAGAAGAAGCACGGACCGCTCAATCCCTTCTCCCCGATTCGGAAGTGAGCATTGAGATATATGCTCTTTTATTCATGTCTCTGATGTTCAACAGCTTCGCGGCCCAGTGGCTGAGGAGGAAGATGACCGTATGACTACGGAGCAATTGAGAGAACTCGGAGAAGCCCTTTCTATACTGTCGGCCAAGTCTAGTGTTCTTCAAGAAAGAGATGAACTGAGGGCTCTTATGCAAGAGACCTCTTCAGAGGTTCGAATCCATGTCAGATTTTCCCTGGTCGGCGTCTTACCTTGCTTCAGGATCCAGCCACGGCTTCCAATCCTTTGGCCAAACGTATCAGGAGCATGCTCACCAAGATTGACACTCAATTAGACGCATATGATTCACGCGTTGGTTCCTCACTGCAGATGATATCTTGTGACTCTCAAGGTCGGATATCAATTCGGGATCTCGAAAGGGCGCTGGCCGTCATCAAGCACAAACCCGACGATGAGGTTGGCCAGGCTGTGATCCGGAAATTAGATGTGGACCAAGATGGATATGTTATCTTGGATCACGTATTGGACCTGGTGAAGGAAGAAGGCCTTGGTACGCCAAAACAATTGTGATCATCATTAGCCAGAGTTTGACATCTTTATACAGGTATTGTTGTTGAAGATGATGACGCTCAGAGCATTCTTGGGCAAGGTAAGGAACTGAAGGACTCGAAACCAAGGAAGGAGGACATCGTTCAGGAATGAAATCTTTGAGACCCAGAGTGTATACGTAGAGCCGTTGTCAGCAGAACTCATCTACACTAATACATATTCCCCACTAAGCAAATTGCACAAGATATGAGAGGACTGCAAAAGGATGTACATTGTGTTTACTTTTTAATTATTCTAGAATGCTTTAATCAGAGGGGAAACAACAGCTCCGCCTCTCTTCTTATAGAACTCAACAACCTTCTTGCCGATATCAGCAATATCTAGGATGCCAATGTCAGTGCTTGTACGCGAGTCATGAGTTTGAGCCGACACTCACTGGGTCCAGTAATTCCAAATTTCTCGTAGAGCTTCTTATAAGGACCTGACGCACCCCACCCGGTGAGACCGAATTGCTACAAGATCCAATCAGCACCTAGAAATAATCTTGCAACGATGAAGCTTACTTCATGGCTGTATTTCTGCCAGCCAGCGGTGGAATATGCTTCCAGACTGAGAATGGGGGCTCCACTTCGCAAGACACTGAGCCTGTACTGCTCGTCTTGGGCGTCGAACACTCCCCAACAAGGCAAGGATACAACACGGGTCTTGATGCCCTCTTTCTCAAGGATTCCAGCAGCCTCGACGGCGATGCTGACTTCACTACCCGTGCTGACGATGGTCAAATCTTCTTTCTCGACCTCGTGAAGGACATATCCTCCTCTGGCAGCCTTGTCAATGGTCGCGCCCTCGAGATTAGGAAGGTTTTGTCTCGAAAGCGAAATGATGGAAGGCGTCTTCTTTGACTTGAGAGCAACGTAGTACGCGGCGCTCGTCTCGTTACCGTCTGCGGGACGCCAGAAGTGAAGGTTGGGGAGCGCACGGAAGTGGATTGCAGTCTCGATAGGCTGATGGGTAGGGCCGTCCTCTCCCAAACCAATAGAATCGTGTGTCGCTATTTTGAAACATTAGACCGAATTAAAAGAAGATATTAGGGCGTTCCACTAACCGACCCAAATGACTTGATGTTGACTGAGAGCGGAAAGACGGACGGCACCAGCAGCATAGCTGACGAAGTTCTGAATTGAAAGGTGAGGATAGCGAATGGGCGTGATGACAGGAACATACCAAGAAAGTACCAGCGAAGGGAATGATACCACCATATGCGGCAATACCGTTCATAATAGCACCCATGGCATGCTCACGAACACCATATCGGACGTAGATGCCAGCATAAGTACCCAAACCAGTGCTTGGAGGCTGGAAGTCAACAATGTTCTTAACACGGGTAAGATTGCTGCCAGTCAAATCTGCGGATCCGCCGAGCAGGTCGGGAAGGACAGGAGTAATCGCTTGGAGAACGATTTCTGACAATTTACGAGAGGCCTGAGCGGGATCAGCGGGGGTGTACACTGGCAGGCTCTTCTCCCAGCCTGTAGGAAGCTCTCCAGAGATACGGCGAGCCAGTTCAGCATGTTCTTTGGGGTATTTCTCGGCGTATTTCTCGAAAAGAGAGTTCCATTCAAATTCAGCCACTGCACCACGTTTCGCGGCGTCGGCATAAGCCTTTGTCACTGCGTCGGGGACGGCGAAGGTAGCAGCAGCGTCAAATCCGAATTTGGTCTTCAACGCTTGGATATCATCGGGCTTCAAGGCTACAGGACATTTCAGCAACGAAGATTTGAGTGTGTCAACCTCTACGCACGAGATCCGTGAACGCCATGGGTGCCTTGCTGTTTAGAGCCATAACCGATGGTGGTACGCAGTCTGATGATGGTCGGCTTGTTCTTCTCCTTGCGGCCCTCAGCGATGGCGTTGTAGATGGCTTCCAGATCACTGACGCTCATGTCAAAGACGCCCAGACGATAAACTTTTCAGAAACCCACGTGTCACCATCGTCAACATGGAGGACTTGCCAGCCGTAGGACAAGAAACGCTGTTCTACGTTCTCGGTGAATGCGATCTTGGTGTCACCATCAATGGAAATGTCTTCAAATTGAGATAACATGGTTAGTAGAATTTCTTTCGGCGAAGCAACGACGCGTACGGTTATCATCATATACCTGGGTCAGGGTAGATCAGATCAAAGCTCGATGATGGGGTCAGAGCCGAACTTACCACAATGAGATTTCCAAGCTGGAGATGACCAGCAATACTGGCAGCCTCACTTGCGACACCTTCCATAAGACAACCGTCGCCGGTGAAAACTGGAAAAAAAGATAAGTCCATGTTTGACTATATGCGCGTGCACGGACCATAAGTGTAGTTAGTGATGAGGTCAAATCCATCCTTGTTGTAGACAGCTCCCAAGTGAGCTTGAGCGATAGCCAAACCAACGCCGTTAGCGAAACCTTGTCCAAGAGGTCCGGTGGTAACCTCAATGCCTAGATCGATCGATTAGGTGATTTCAAGCATCAGGCAACAGGCTGAAACTCACCATCAGTGTGTCCAGCTTCTGGGTGACCGGGAGTCAAAGAGCCGATCTGGCGGAAAGCCTTCAAGTCATCGATGGAAACTTTGTACCCGAGCAGGTGGAGCAAAATATATTGCAAGACGCAGCTGAATCAAGTGAAATGTGGGTTTCCTGATCTCCAGATGACATCCTGATTGAACTTACGCGTGTCTAGCCAGAGAAAAAGTCGTCAAAAATTTTCGGAGCAAAGAAAGCGATCGAGCTCACCCGTTGGAAAGAACGAAGCGATCTCGGTTAATCCAGTGAGAGCTCTTTGGGTTTGCGGTCACGAAGCTACACGAAGCTGGATCAGGACTAGGCTCGGAGAAAAAGCAAGATAATCGACCGAGAAAAAAGGATGTGGGCGGCAGGGGCCATGCCCATGGGAGCACCTGGAACGCATGTCAAAAGATGAAGAGATTAGATGGATGGGACTGACCTGGATGGCCACTGTTGGACTTTGCTACGGTGTCAGCAGCGAGGACACGGATGGTGTTGATGGAGACGGCATCGGTGTCTGCGCTCTGGAAAGACATAATTGTGGGAGGAAAGAGGATGGGGGCGAGGGTGGACGACTGGGAGATAAATAGTGTCGGGCCAAGTCGGGTCTCAGCTTATCTTAGATCCATCTCCGGCCATGGCCAACACAACTGTCCGCGGTGCCATCCAGATCCATGGCCAGAATCCCCAGGTAGCTCGCCGTCGTCGCGTCCGTCGTCTGTGCTCACTGTGCCCCCCAGTATCTCATCGAAACCGTCATTCGAAACCGCATATACGACTCGAACTACTGGAAGGAGCATTGTTTCGCTCTCACCGGTCCGTCCCAGTGACTCAATCCTCATCTTCTTATTCGTCAGCTTCCCTTTCCAGCCGAAACTCTTATAGACAAGGCCATCGAGGTCAAGTGCATTGGTGGCGTCTATGGCAACCAAAAACCCACAGAGTTCATCTGTCTTCTCCAGAAACTGCTCCAGATTCAGCCCGAGAAGGAGATCCTCGTCGAGTACCTGCAAGCCGATGAGTTCAAGTCAGTGCTGTCTTCATACCATCGCTTCGTTCCCACCATATCTCATCAGGTATTTGCGCGCGTTGGCCGCGATGTACATCCGCATGACGTTCAACGCGGTCGAAGTGTATGACCTCCTGGAACCGCTTCTCAAAGACTTCCGGAAACTACGGCAGCGTAGCGTTGGTATGTCACCACCTTGCACAGGAGTTCCATAATGAGCTCAGTCTTATTCACAGCCGGCTATTCCTTGACATATATGGATGAATTTGCGGACGCCTTGCTGCGGGAGGAACGCGTCTGCGACATCATCCTGCCCCGGATAGCGAAAAGAAGTGTCCTTGAAGAACTGGGCGATATTGCACCGCGGCGAAGTCTCCTGCTGGACGTGATGGAAGGCAAAGCTCGATCACCCTCTCCCGCCCATTCTTCAAGGTCCCGTTCACGATCATCGACGCGAAGCTCTCCCAGAAGATCTGGCCAGAGTGTCTCCAGTAGGAGCGCCAGTGAGGAGAGATATATATCACGAAGTCCATCAAGAAGCCGCTCGGTCTCTTCGAAAGAGGGCTGATCCGTTCGACATGCCTGCCATCTTGCATTCTCTTAGTTTTTGAGGCTCTACTGACTCTCCTACGATCCTCTCCTCTCCTAACGCTCAACATCCGAGTGTGCTGGCCTGAGACTGCACACTGAGTTACAACTGCTTTCTGAGATCAATTACTGAGATCAATTACTGAAAAGAGGGACAAGAAACATTGTATATCCTTGATTGATACATCTATTTTGTGGTTTCGTAGGCCTCAGTCTTAAATTTAAGAAGTGTCCGTGAGAGCTGCTGTAACCGCTCTGTAGAACCAGGCATGTTCTGCACGATTTGAGGCGCCAGGTATCCTCTATTTCTCCACCGTGTGTACCATACTGCAAAAAATGTTTAAGCAAGGGCAAATGAGCATGCAAGGAATCACCTACAGATATCTGTCTTCCGTGTTGGAGCAGCAGAAATGCGGTCGGTGCGACCGTGTACCGTATCTCCCAATGCAAGTGTGTTCAGGTACGTGCAAACGACTGAACCGCCTTGCTTTTCTACTGCCTTGATGGCTGAATGCGACGCTCGAGAGGGTACAATGTGGATTGGAGATCGGACGTGTTCAGAACCGGCACCCAGCAGCTTTATGCCATCGTGAACGTCGTGTACGCAACCCGACAGCAAGAGCTCGCGAGCTGTGATAGGATTTTCTTTGGAACAGGAAAGCAGGCCGCGGTCAATCCAGTGTTGAATTCTGTCAAGGTTGACTGGTGCCCAAGTTCGAGCCGACCTGAAAAATGAAGAAAATAAAATGAGCATTCTCCAGCCAGTTGTCACTACACGACTGACTGGTTGACGAATCCTCTCTTCGGAAATCTCTTTGCTATGGGAGTCTGACCGCCCTCAAAACTCAGAGGTCGTTTGCTATTCCCGGCTCTCGCGTTTTGACCTTTGTGACCGCGTCCAGAAGTGCCGCCATATCCAGATGCTTGGCCACGACCAACACGCTTTTGCTGTGCGGCCATGAGAACTAAGTCCACTGGCATAAATATCAGACACACACCCTCTTCTTGGAGCCCAAGGCAGGCGAAATATTAGAAAGACCAATAGATCGTTGCACTCGAAAAGCGGACATTATTGTAGAAGAAGCGCCCGGCAAACACGACCAACACGAGGTTCCCTTCGACCGCCTTCACAACATCACGAGCTGGACTCTTAGCTCCTCGTTTGGGGCGATGAGCTCCTCCTCAAATCCACCATTATCACCAGGCCGGTCCGCATCACTCGCGAAGTCGTCGCGACGACCACCCAATCTTCAACTCGTGTCTCCATCGAGTCCTGCCAAAGCTCCCCGAATATCCTCACGAAAAGCAATTGTCCCTTCCGTTAAAAATTCACCTGTCAGTCCGCTCAATTGTGCGGTCTCTGACCTGGCTCATATTCAGTTTATTTTGCAGCCGCCTGTGTCACGACCCAGTCTTCAGATTTCTGTCCCTTCTGAGGATTCCCCAAGCGAAACACGACTCGCAAGCTCTTCTCACACTGGAGAATCACCTCGGGCCACCTCTGCTCAATCAGCTACCTCATCCTTGGATCCCTATTACTTTACCGTTCCATCCCCAGTGCCTCCATTACCCCGAACACCTGAGAAAAGTTCCTCTCAATCACATCCGAATGATCCTAGAGGTGACGTGCTTTCTGAGCCTGTCACTCCCGCAAATCTAGATCGGCGTGGATTAATTGGGGTTGGTGAATTGGCGACGCCACGATGGACTTCCAAAAATCGGCGCGCAATTGATGAAAGTGGGCATTACGAGGGCGCCGATATTGATGATCATGGCGATTTCGAAGTGCTCATCCCAGATGTGGAAGAGGACATGCCGGACAGTCCTTGGACCATCGAAGCTATTGACGGCGAAACGAATAGCGTGGATAACGCTCAACATGACCACGACGAATCCTCGACCACGACTGAGTTCCTACCTCAAGAACAGTCTCATGCAAGTCTCAATGACGATGAGGCACTGTCTTCTCCGCCTTCCCGTCCTCTGCGTGCGAAGCCCTCGCTCACCTCTGAATCTGGTGGCGAAGAAGTGCTATATCCTCGGCAACCTAAAGGCAAACTCGCTTCTGAGCCACTCGGTTCTCCCTTAATCGAGAGCTCATCGCCTGTGCTGCCGCACGGAATCCTCTCTCCGAATACTTCACCGCCGAATTCACCCCCTTCAGCGTTCCATCATCATCCTACCGCGCGTAAACGGACGTCTGATGAATTCGCGCTAGACCAGGCTGGGACACTCGTTAGCAAGTCGACACTCTCGCCTTCCCAGAGAGAGCCACATCGACGAGACAGAAGTCAAGACGAGAGACAGGCGCGAAAGCATCGTTCACTCAACACGACTCAACAGCATGAGGTCAGATATAAAGAAAGGCGGCGCGGAGACTCCGTTGGCTTGTCCTTAAGCGGATCAACGCAGAACCCCAGATCTCCCCGCGAGCAACATGCGCGCCAGACATCTGCTTCATCATCGTCTCCGCATGACCACTCTGTCTCCAAGAGACATGCTCACGGTGACTTCTCACATTTGCCGCCTTCCCCATCCTCCACCTCTATCCATCACTTTTTACGTCCGTCTGGTTCTTCCTCTGGGCCTCTCAATGCATCCAATACCAACTCCCCCAATGTAGCTCATTCTCTGTTACGTGGAACACAGGAGGGTTGGTCTGGACTTGATGACCAGGCTACGGCAGAAGCCCTCCGGAAACTCGATGGGATTGGTGTCAAAACAACGAAGTCGCGGTCTTCCCTTCGAATTTCTGCGGGGAGTAGAGGAAACAGTCGACCAGGAAGTCCAGGCTCGAAAGCGTTTCCCACAAGTCAGCTTGAAGAAGCTGCACTGGAAGATGTGAGCACTGTCTTGGAGAGATCGGGTGAACACATCATCACGCAAGGGGATGGTCGTTTAGTAGAGACGAGCAGTCACACTACATCTACTCCGTTACGCTCAGCAGCCTCTAATCCGGTGTCTGCACGGTCGTCTTTCACCCCAAAGAGGTCTTCTGCCTCCTCAACATCGGCCTCTTTCGCTGGTACCTCAACGCCAGGTTCGCGCGACTCGGTCACCTTATCGACATCAACGGCAGCTACATCGCTCAGCGGAGGGAGACATTCAACAAAGCTGCGAAGGAACAGTGCAGGAAGTGATGCATCCAGCGTCCATTCTGAAGTTGACCGAGCGGCAAGTCTTGCTGCGGGTCATTCGATAGATCTGAGTTCCGAGGCTAACGTGCCACCCGTTCCTCCTCTGCCCAAGGACATCGCGGCTCTTACATACGGGAAGAATTCTTTGCCCGCAAGCACCACCTCTGGGTCACATAGTTCGCAGACCTCCCAGGTCCATTCGACGAATAACCGAGGCACACTCGCATCTCATCTGGGCCCAAAAGCATCCTTGGAATCAGACCAGGATGACCAAGTTCTCGCTGACGCTGAGCGCACGATGACTGTAGAAGTCCTTCTTTCTGCACCCGACACCACTACCAGAAAGTCCGAGGATGCCTCAGCGTCTTCATCAAAACATCAGGCAACATCTCCTTTGACACCTCTCGGCTTACCGGCTGCAGTAAACAAGACACCTTCCAAAAAATGGAGCTTTTCCTCGGCCCTAAATCTGAAGTTTTCTTCTCCTAATCCTAGTGGTAGTGGTAGTGGGAAAGACACACTTTCACCGAAGCCGTCAAATTACTCGCTTCGTTCTGTTCCAATGATGTACTCTGCGAGCTCCAGTACAGCTCATTCAGATTCTGATCACCAGATTCCGTGGTTGGAACCATCTGGATCAAAATCCTCCACTCTATCTTCTTCGTCTCTTGCTCTCCCCGGTTCGCCAGTCCCATTCTCCATTTCTTCGTCCCGGACCCCCGAACACGATGTGCCTAATGACGTTCCAACGCGTTCGAACACGGCCTCTAGCTCTAGTACACGTACAACTTCCTTGGTTGCACCTCTTAGTCCGACAGTTCGGAAGACGTCGTCTTCGAAGAGATTAACCCCTTCTGCAATTCCTTTCTTCCGTCGGTCCTCATCTCAGTCCATGCAGGTGGCTCCAGCGGGTCAAGGCTCATCTACCTCTCCGACTCCCCACCAATCCTATTCTTCGAACCCTTCGTATGTTGCTTCCGGGACAGAGGAGGTCCCCGTCTCTCCCTCTGCTTCTGGAAGCAAGAAAGCCTCTTTCCATACCTTGGGTCTTCCAGGACTGCTGAAAGGTTCCTCTTCAAAACGGAGTCTGCATACTGAGAAGGTGGAAAGCAATGCCCGTCGCGATAAGCGCGAGGAAAAAGAACTCAAAGAGGAGAAGGATAGGGAAAAGAAAGCTGAACGCGACAGGATCAAGCGCGATAAAGAGGACAAAGACCGGAGCGAGAGCCGAATTTCGCTTCTCATGGGGCGGAGACGAGGGAAGGTCAGTGTTCAATCGGGCTCAATTTTTTAGCTATACGTTAACGCATCATATTTTCATACAGACTATGTCTTCCACGGACGCTCAGAAAGACCGTCCCTCAGCTGTGTTGCCGCCAATGCAGATGTCTGCATTGCCATCCTCGACAGCGCAACGCTTGGCAAGTCTTCGCGGACACTCTTCTTCATCCTCCTCCTCTGGATCTGCCGCGCCAAAAGTCAATTCGGGGACTGCTTCTTCTCGTATCACGGCTGCTACGGCAAGTTCAATGGCAAAACAGTCGGATGCTTCATTGAGAACTCGGAATCAGCTTCCCACAATCGCAGGTTCCCCATCGATAAGTTCTGGAAGTCAGACAACGGCGCCCGACACCTCAGTGTCATTATCATCCTTTTCGGCAGATATCGCGAATTATTCAGCATTGTCTGGCCTACCGAAGGAAACCCCTACGAAGATTCCTCGAATATCTGGCCGCAATTCTGCAACATCGCCTCAACCTACTCTAAGAACTCAGTCATCGACTGTTGCTTCTCGTCGAACCAGTCTGATTGTCGGAAATCTTCCTCAAGCAAACTCGGTGGATGCGTCACCCTCGCCGCTCGGCTCTTTGAACGAGTTCGGTGTCCTAGAACAGATCGATGGTGCATCCGCCACTGTCAGCGCATCGAAGCCACCTGCTCGTTTGTCTCCAGTGCAAACTGCTCGACAGAGCAAGCTAGCGGGCCCTAACGTCTCATATTCTGCTCCGACTCCTAGCTCTTCCACTCTGACTCGCAAGGCTAATCGCGATTCTGCTGCGTTTAGCGGTCTGCGTAAATCATCTGTGGGATCAGTCGCCTCTATCAAGTCTAGTGCGGGAGGGGAGTCGCAGTCCCGTTTCTCAGCTTTGTCGCCATCCAAGTCGTTAAAATTCCTGACGCCCAAGGCTTCATTACAAGTCAGTCGAAATGCTGAACCGACAAGCTCTTCTGCTCCGGCTCCGGCGGCATCGTCAAGCAGAGCATCGTTTTCAACACCGTCACCGGTTCCGAGTATGGATGACGACGAAGCGTTGGCAGACGATGAGATGTTGGCTTGTATCAAGCGTCAACATGCGAGAAAAATTGCTGGCGGTTCTAAAAAGGAAAATTTGGATGAGTTGCTCAAGTTTCCTGAACCCTTTACGCCCGATGCACCTGCGTCGCCGCACAGTATGATTGTTTTATTTTGCCTCTCGTGCCACTAATAATAACCACTTCTGAGCAGGTATTCTGCAAAGCAGTCAAGCAAACTTCCTCTCCGAATATGAGCGCAAGGAGATACTCGAGCATCAATCTATTTATTGGATTGGAGCCCAAAGTGAAAAGAAGATGGCAACCCGAGAAAATACCACTAATAATCACGGCTATGATGATGAGCGTGGAGATTATCTTGTGGTTCCTGGCGACCATCTTGCATATCGTTATGAGATCGTCGACACTCTTGGGAAAGGATCCTTCGGACAAGTGCTTCATTGCCGAGACCATTGTACTGGTGAATCCGTCGCTATCAAGATCATTCGAAACAAGAAGCGGTTTCACCATCAGGCCCTGGTCGAGATCAAGATCCTGGACCAGCTCAGAAAATGGGTCGGTCATTCATCGTTGGGGGGAATCTCATTTTACTCACTGTGAAACAGGATAGCGAAGAAAAGCATCATGTCATCAAGATGACCGAACACTTCTATTTTCGTAATCATCTTTGCATCGCGATGGAGCTGTTGAGCATCAATCTATATGAACTCATTAAAGCGAACGGATTTGCGGGTTTCACAACTACACTCATCCGCCGTTTCACAAGCCAAATGCTTGCTTCGCTTTCCCTTATGAAGCATCACCGAATAGTCCACTGTGATCTTAAACCGGAGGTGAGCCCTTCTTCAGGTGTATCTTGTGGTAGACATTGAGCTCTCACAGAATGTCCTCCTCCGACACCCCGCGAAGAGCGCTATCAAGGTGATTGACTTCGGGAGCAGCTGCTTCGAGCATGAAAAGGGTAAGTCTTGGCTGTACTCTACTTGATCGTCTTACGGAGGGAATGCAGTCTACACCTATATCCAAAGTAGATTTTACCGTTCGCCTGAAGTGATTCTTGGCATGAACTATCATATGGCCATCGATATGTGGAGTCTGGGATGCATTCTGGCGGAATTGTTCACTGGCTTCCCAATATTTCCTGGCGAAAATGAGCAAGAACAACTGTCGTGCATCATGGAGGTTTTAGGTCTACCGGATAAGGAGTTGATCAATCGAAGCTCCAGGCGCAGACTATTTTTTGGTACGTGATTGTGAGTTCTCTGCGTGTCCTGGGCATCATCTCAATCGAACACAGACTCTACCGGGCAACCTAGACCGGTGGTCAATTCGAAGGGACGACGTCGAAGACCGGGAACCAAGTCCTTGGCTCAAGTGTTGCGATGCGACGACGAAGCTTTTGTGGATTTCGTAGCCAAATGTCTAATCTGGGATCCCGAACGCAGATTGAAGCCTCAGCCTGCGATGAGGCATCCATTTCTTACGGCCGGCAGACGGCCAAAACCTTCTATTCCTCTCGCTACCTCGAGGACTAGCTTGTTGAATACCTCTTCAACTCGAAACAAAGTTGCAGCTGAGACACCGAAGAAGTCACAGATCGGGGCGCCCACACCGTTGACTGCACGCATTGCCAGGGCACCGACTAGCTCTGTGCCCGCTACTCCCATATCGAACGGGATACAGACGAGCCAAAACTCGTCATCCAGGCCGTTTCGAGCGTCTCAGCCTAATTCCTCTGCACTCCATCAATCATCGCGTCATTTAAACGGTTACGCTGTGAGTACTTGGTTTTCGTCGTCCGTACACTTGTATTCTAAATCATTCGATTCAGCTCGCTTCTGCTAAATAGTTCTCATGATCATGTCAACTTTATTGCTTTCTTGACGTGGAGTCTGGAGTTTCGAAGTCGGCAGGCATCCGGCTTTGTTTTGGACAGATATATATCGCTTTCGAATTGCAATTTGCTGTGCACATTTTTTCTCACTGATTGCAACATGTTTATATACCACTTGCATTTTCACGCTTTCACAACGATAATACGATTCATGCATTAAGATAGATGGCATTATGAACATATATCACATATTGATGCAGATAGGGAAATAAGCTACAACAAGCGTTACTAGACAGGTTTGTTAGCGGAGGCAGCTGCGGCCTCTGCAGCTCTGACTGCTGATGCCAAGTCGAAGTGGAAGAAAGGGGTCACAGTATCCAAGATAGGTTCCGACCGAGAGCGAAGTTCTGAATTAGATCCTGAGTTGTTAGATCTCGATCGCTCCAGATCGCCAAGCTTTGAGCTCTCTTGTCTGATGGCTTTCTCGTAGTCTTCTTCTTCGGTCGGGAAACTGGAAGGATGGTGTGATGGAACGACGGGGGCGACTTCCAAAGGTAATGTACGTCCATTTCCTCCAGTGCCGAAGCCTCCAGCGATCAAGGATCGACGAATCCAGGGCGAAAGGATATTGGCGAAGTGGAACTATTGCCGAGAATGAGCGGCTGTTAAGGAAAAAAAAAGGACGAAGACATACCTCGACGGGACCGTCCGCCCACTTCTCGATTTCAACACGGGTATCGACCAAACTTTGCACGGCAGTGGTATCAATGTGTGTTCTGAATCCAACAGTGAGAAAGTGCAAACAATGGGTAAGAAAGATGTGACATACACTACAGAGAAATCTAAGACGATGGCTTTGATGATCGGTTGAGTCAAGTCGATGCTGGTGTCTACTTCAGCGCCACGACGAGGACCGGGATCGTTCCATGCGCGCTGAGACAGAGGGACGTTTGACATGTCTTTGCCACGACGAGTGGTTGCCTTGACGTGGTCAACAAGGAGGGAGTTGAACGAGGAAGAGTTGGGGTAGAGCAAGCCATCTTCGTGTCTGGAGAGGCAGGGGTCAGACTAGTTTCATTGTCAAATAGGAATATTCCGCACCTGTAGATGAGGACACCGGGAGCAGGTGGCTCAACGCGAACGTGGGGGTTGATGATGCCGGGCTTGTTGAGGGGAATGAAGACTTGACGAGCAGGACCTTCGTCAGTAGAGTGAACATCTACTTTGCCCAGGAATTTGCCTCGAGGGATCATGAGGCGGAAGATGAGGAGGACGACGGAGGCGATGATGGAAGTGTAGATGCCATTCTCAATGCTAGAGAAGACAGTGACGAGGACGGCAGCCCACCAGATGATGAACTCGGGAGGAGAGACGCGCCAGAATCGATAGACCTGATCAGGAGAGGCGATCAAGTCACCGACGGCGTGGATGATAATGGCGGAAAGGCCGGCATTGGGAATCCAGAAGAAGGCATCTGTGAGACCGTAAAGAGCAACGATGACGACAACACCGGTGAGCCAGCCGGCAGCCGGGGTTCTGACACCCGAGGTAGCCTTGAGGGCGGACCGAGAGAAGGAGCCGGTAGCAGGATAGGCGTTGAAAACGGAGCCGACAGTATTGGTAACACCAATAGCAATAAGTTCCTGATTAGGATTAATCTTGTAGCCATTCACACGACCAAACGCTGTGGGACAAGATCAGGCACAAGGGACAGGGCGGCAGAAGATGAGCTGCTTACACTTTGCAATGGCGATATGCTCCAAAAGGAGGATGATGGTAGCCACGAACAAATCTTGTCCAAGCGCCGAAATGAGGTTTTTATCGATAACGGGAGGGCCCACATGTTGGAAACCACGGGGGACAGTCTGCAGGATGGAGATGGGATATTTGCCCTTCTTTGAGACGCGATGACGGCAGTAGAGCCAGGAGGCGAGAGTGAGAATAACAATGACAAAGGCGTTTCGGGTGATCGAGACGAAGAAGAAGGTGCGAGCACGGTGGGGGTAGCGCTTAGAGAGGTAGGCAAAGGTCCATCTGATGGTGTACAGGGCCCAGAGGCCCATAACGCCGAATGCGGCATCTTTGGTGCAGTGAGGGAGGTTCTTGAGGGTGTTGATGATGACCTGATAGGTGGCTGCACGAGTGCTAAAAAGAAATGTTAGATTTGGAAATCATAAGAGAAAGTAGACGGACTTGAAGAGAGAAGAGGTGCCCAAGAGACCAGGGACTTGACCGACGAGAATATTCAAAGCCGAGCCGGTCATGAAACCGCTGACAGCGGGAGCGGGGATGAGTTCGACGAGACGACCGATGCGGAGGAGGCCGACACCGAGAACGATGAAGCCACAGATGAAGGCGGTGGTGGTGGCGATCTGAGGAGCTTCCCATTTGCCTGGATGATTTTTCTGGATGCGAGCGATGATTTTTGAAGTCTCGAGGGACATGACGGCGACGGGGCCGATGGAGACATCCTTGGAGGTGGCGAAAAACTGCGAAAAATTGAGAATTTTTTCTGGGAGGGGGAAGAGAGAAGACGGACGCAGTAGACAAAGACACCGACGAACGAGGAGTAGAGGCCGTACTGGGGAGGGAGGGTAGCGATCTGGAATGCAGGGTGAGGTCGGGCCAGGGAGCGATAAGATTAGATTTTACGTACCTTTGCATATGACATGGACTGGGGCACGAGGACAATGCCGACGGTAAGACCAGCAATGACATCGCCGGTGAGCCAGGTCAGGTTGTAGCGACCAATCCACTGCAGGAACGGGAACAGCGAGAGCAGGTAGGCGGTGACGAACGCGAGGGGGCGGGGCGGCGGGTGCGCACGGATCACGTCGGCGACACCGATGACGGGCACTGCGTTCTCGTCGTGCTGGACGGTCTTGAGGGCCCAACGTTTGATTGCAGACGCCATTGGATCTGCTCTAGCTCTCGACGAAAAAATGCTGGCTATATACAAACACGTTCAGGCCCGCTCCCACAAAGAATGGCGCAAGTTCTCGTAAAAATGAGAAGCTAGGCCCGATCGCAGCGCCAGATCTCTCGCGCAACCGGGGCTCGCGATGGCGCAATCCCAGGCACGCCGCTCAAAATATCACATCCTCGTCCCGACTCGACAGCAGATCGCCCCCGCCCTCGCCCTCATCGTCCTCCGCGACCGTCTCGACCGGCGCCTCCTCTGTCGTCGCCTTGCCCGCCAGTAGTGCCGCCGCCGCCTCCGCGTCTCGCTTCTTTTTCCCCTGCACCTTCTTCAGTCTGTTGTCGCCGTCAGCACCGCACTCCACTTCCATGCGCTGTCACCCACCTGAAAAATTCCTCGCGATCCATCTCATCCAGTTCGCTCAGAATATACTTGACAGTGTTCTCCAGTTTCGGAATAATGACGTGCTCTATCGCATTCACTCGTCTATTCGTCACCCGTATCACTTCGTCCAGAATCATGAACGCAGTCTGCAACGACGCCAGCTCCACCAGGGTCTCCGCCGCCTTCGCATAGACTTCTTTCGACTTGAGCACTTGCTGTCCTCCTCGTCCCAGGCCCGTTAGATTAAAGTCTGTCATGTACCCATTAGTCGTAGTGATCTTGGACAATATACTTGCTAAACTCACCACTTCCCGTCGTCCTGTCCACCTCAAACACCGGCAGCACCACTCCAGAGACGTTGTCCTGTCGCGCCTTCACCTTCAAAGTCGCGTTCTTCGCTTGCTCCTGGACCAGGTACGAGATGTCGCCAGTTGCATACGTCACTTCCGCCAGCGAGAACGACGCAAGCTGCATCACCCGCCCCATCTTTCTCTTCGCCTGCAGTTCTTGTCTCCACATCAATTGACCTCGGCTCTCCAACCTAGGCCACACGAACCTCGTCGACTTTTCGCAGTATCGCCCGGAACCGCGTCGTAAGTGCGTCTCTCTTCTTCGCCAGCAACGAGTGTCCTGTCTGCGCTCCCTTGAGTCGTATCTTCGTATTGGTCAACGCCATGCGCGTTGGGAAAGGCGATTCACGAGCACCGCTGCCAGACATGACGGGCGAGCAACGAAAGGAGCTTTGAGTCGCTGACTAAGCAGCGACTTTTCCCTGTTCCGACAGTCGGCTACTTGCTGCAAAGTTTTCACACATCTCCTTTCCCTGTTCTCTTTCGACAATGAGCCGTGGTGGTTTCAGCGGCCGTTCAAGACCATCAGGATCTCGTGGGTTTGGTGGAGGTGGAAGAGGCGGTACGAGCGCGCGTTTTGCTCACGCTAATTTCAACTCTTATTGGTTCGCTCAATTCCAGGACCCCGAGGTGGTGGCGGTGGTAGAGGAGGTTTCCAGCGTGGCTTCGACTCTGGCCCTCCAGACGTTGTCTTAGGTATCGCCAGGCAGTTCGTTCACAAAGCTCGAAAAACTGATTCTTTGCGACTCAGAAATGGGGTCGTTCATACATGCTGTCGAAGACGAGATGTTGTGTTCTTCGCTCATGGCCGACAAAGTTCCTTATTTCAATGCCCCCATCTATCTTCAGAACAAATCCGTCATTGGCAAAGTCGACGAAATCCTGGGACCTCTGAACGAGGTTTTCTTTTCGGTCAAAATGGGTGAAGGAATGGTGGCGAGCAGCTTCAAGAAAGGAGACAAAGTATACATTGGTGGCGATAAATTACTGCCGATCGAACGCTTTCTTCCAAAACCAAAAGTACAGGGTGGTGAGTCGAATCAGATTTCCTTTCATGTGACGCATGGTTAATCTTCGCTTGAATTTTAGTTGCCAGTTCGTGTTTTTCTCCTTGTCTTCATCATCATCTCACTCTCATCATTAGAACGCGCACGCACGACCCGTGGCGCATCACGAGGTGCAGGATTTGGAGCCAGTCGAGGCGCTCCAAGGGGACGGGGCTTTTCAAGAGGAGGGTCCAGAGGTGCAAGAGGATCGAGAGGCTTTGGCTCGTTTAGTGGAACTGGCAGAGGACGAGGTTCTGCCCGTGGATTCTCTCGGGGTGCATAAGAGGCTTAAAAGTTGGCTCTCACACACACCGCCATATTGCCTCCTGCAGGTACGTTCTTGATATAATTTTGATTCAACCAGCGTTATTTATGCGCCTGAGTAGGTGTTTTCCGGTTACTACACGGCCAGACATCCCCGTATGAATGAAGCTTCACAGCATTTTCAAGGGATTTTTTTTTTTGCCGATAGCATTTCTTGTTCATTCTTCTGAGCAATTCACAATTCATCCTATTGCGCCAGCCATTCTTGCACACAAATTTTGCTTTCTATGAGAGCGGAGGAATGGGGTGAGAGTAGACTGGTGGCTATGTAGGGAATTAGGGGCTTCCTGCTCTCTTCGGTGGGTAAGTACTGTGTGATAGGACTACATTCTGTGGCATCATATCTTCACTATAATTCTAGAAAATCTTCACATAGGGGATGAACAGAAGCATATACACGTGAGTAGGGGTACCTACAGGCAGGTGCCTTAGGCCCTTCAAGTTAGCCCTCAAGGCCAATACTTGCACCTGTGCAAAAAAATGTGCTACACAATTTTGAACAACTCAGGAGTCAGGTACCTTGACTGGGCTTGCAAATTTCAATATACTGTGCTCCAACAAACAAGTGTCCCTACCCCTATGACATGTGACCAAAATGAATCAAGTGTCCCACTGTCCGGTCCAGTAGCGATTCTCCCAGATTGTGGGGCCAGATTCTCAATCAAATTCTCGGAGCGTGACATTATGTAATCATTTGCCAGTGGCAGTCTCCATCATTGCCGTGAGCCGTCGTCGCTTGGGTTGTTGTCGTTGTGTAGGATGTCTTGCAGGTGTTGTTCGCACAATAATGAGCCCAAAATTCATGATAAATGGTGTTATGTGACCAGGCTTGGTCTCAGACAATTAATATGAGGAGGGACGGTTCAGTGGAGGAAGAAATATATTGGAATCTGAAAGTGTTAGTATGGAGCCTGAACAGGACCGACGAGTATTGAATATCAGGAGAGATGAAATCAGACGCTCTTCTGTATCAATGAAACCTAGACTATCCTAATCAAAGGGATGCTTAGCAGACGCCCTTTGGGTTTGAATATCTCTTATAGTGTCACAAGAAGATGAAATCAGACGCTTCTTGCTTTCAGACGCTATGGTACGGAAAGTACTTAATTACAATTGAGGACTTGGGCCAAACAAATAATATTCAAAGGAGGAGATGAGTTAACGTCTCTCAAATGAGTATCACGATAATCCGAATGTGTTCTAATATAAAGGGATGCTAGCAGACGCCCTTTGGTTCAAACTGACCTTAAGACTTCAGTTGAAGATGCTTAGCAGACGCTTCACTTGAAGGTTGAATTGATAAAGAGATGCTTAGCAGACGCTCTTCAGAATTCGAGTGTTTCTCTGAATAAGGATGATAACAGACGCCTCACGCAGAGAGGGAGATACATCAGGAAATTTTAGGTGTCCTTTTTCAACTTTGGAGGACTTGAAAGTACTCCAAAGTACTCCAAAGTTGAAAAGGGACACCTAAAATTTCCTGATGTAAGAGTAAAATCAAATGAAATTGAGATAAGAAAAATGAGAAAGCTGGCTACGACGCTGGTAGGATGATGATAGGATGTCCGTTGGGGGAATCCAGCTTTCTCTTATATACAAGTGTA
>KV428207.1:0-45812 GCA_001632355.1 Sistotremastrum suecicum HHB10207 ss-3
GCCGGCTGCCCAAAATTCAAATTTTAACATACAGCAGCCGGAATGAGCGTTACATAACGCTTTTTTGACATACAAAATCGTGTATTTTGAGCGTAACGGTATGTCGAGGTCGTGTAGGTACAGTAATCTAAGCTTGAATTCCAACAGTACCAAGTGGAGACTCCGTTGTGTCGATAATACCTTATATTTGATCCAAAATATCAGGTTTATGAACGAGCACTCAAATTTTCAGAAGTACCAATATTTTGATCTGGATTTTCGATGTCAGTTCTCTTGAGTCTTGACTTGTTGACTCGCCGGTTGTAGTACTCACTTCGGGTCCCAATGAGTGTCCCAACCGACAGGAAGAGGTCTTGGGTCCATTCTCTGCGCCATGATGGGGTGACGATAAGACAGGGATTGTCTAGTACGCTCACCGTCCTCGTCTCCTTGAATTGCTGGTAAGATCGGCAAGCGCCGACATCGGTCCAGACAAAGGCACAAGTAGCCACCAGGTCGGCTCTCAGCGCCCAGTCTCGAACATGTCTCAGAGCATCCAGAAGCTAGTGCTATGGGCTACACCAAGGGCGAAGAATGCGGCGGAGGCTTGTCCAGATGCTGGCGATTACTAAGCCAGTTCGGGGAGCGACGAAGGAATAAACGCGAGAGATTCGAGGATACCGTGGGTCGTATTACCTGCGCTCGGTACTCTGGCGCTCGGAGATTGCCAGTTTCTAAATCTTGAAGCGGTCTGCCAATTGGCTTGCGCAATTGAGGTTCTCGGCCGCTCCACCTCTCAATTCTTCAGAGTCTTCACACTCCACCAAGCAGGAAGACAAGCCTAAGGAACAATAAATCTAGAGATAAGCTGGAGTGGTGAGTGACTCGCGCCAGTTGCTAAAAATGATGTTAGAAGAAGACCAAACGGTAGGCTCACTATAGCTAGGATGGATCTGCAGCTGAACCAGGAAAGGAGACTAGTATAACATTGACGATCACTAGCACGTTTCAATGGTTCTTCCACTGAGTTAAGTCTTGCGTCATTCATAGCTGGTTTTGTGCGGCGACACGAGTTCAGCTCATTTCAGTCGGCAGAAGGAAGTAATAGCCGTCTCTGTTGGATGCTGTCCCCTCAACCTGCGCCGAAGGTCCCTAAACATCCTCGAGCGTTCTCATGATGCATTCAGAGCGTAACAGGTGACGACCATGTTGAGCCTGTTCAACAGGGTGATTTTCCTGTGATGTAGGAATACCCGTCGAGAAGCCGCCTGGCAGTGTCGTGAGATCGCTCGAAGTGATCACATTCTTGAGTTGTATCGGAATTTATCGGCCGAATATGTTCAAACTCCGCATAACCTCTTGACGCATGCATTGATGCAACATTGACGACTTGACGGCCTCTAACGATCTTCCAATAACTTCGATTTCAATACAGGACTGGCAATACTTTTTTCGGATGGATTCTGGTCTCTCAATCTGTTTTCACGGAATTCATATCACTAAATGTGGTTACGCGAAAATAAAGCGGAAATACCTGAACTGTGACGGACGGAATGCCTTGTCCGCTAACCTTGCGGACAAGAATCATCTCGATCATGCTGCTTGTCTCCGAAATTCCCAAGGAAACTCAATCTGAACCATCGTTGTTTCTCCCCATGACGCCACGAGAAGGGTTGCTGGAGGCTTTTCGCTAGATGAATGCCATCTTATGGCCGTCACTCCACAACCAACACACGACTTGATGTGGACTCAAAGGGTGTCGTGTAAATCATCAGCAAGGATCAACGGGGCTTCTTTCCTGGAAAGCCAATGAGATCTTCACAACATTCTATTCCTTGTTCTATTCTGAAACGTTGTTGCAACATTGCGCTCGCCTGGAGTCATTTTTAGCACTTCTACGTCTCCTGACCGCTGAGGTGCAGTTCTCATCGCCAGTGATGCTCCACAAATGTTCACGAAGAAGATGCTGAACCCGTTCGACAATTGAATCCGACGTCGCAATCGTGACTGTACTCTTTCCATTCGACGACTTTCAATCTGATTTTGCAGCTCGTCGAAGGGTATAAAGGATCGACTGGTTTCGCTTTCACTTCTCCAGCAGCTTCAGCTCTCTCATCTTCAGCTCTTCCATCAAATCCTCTTCTCTCAGCCAGCCTTCTACAATGTTCAAATTCACCGCTAGCTTCTTCCTCGCTATCTTCGCCCTCCTCGCGGTCGCCACGTCCTTTGCCAGTGCTTCGGCATTGCCAGTCAACAGCCTCGAGAAGAAGAACCAGCAGCACATCTGTGAGCTCGTCAATGTCAAAGACGTCGACGTCGCTCTTGCTGCCATCGGTGAATATTTAATTGGCTGCGAATATTCAACATTCACTTACTCGAGCAACAGTCGCCGCCAAGGGTGTCATCACCGCCGACCTCCTCGTTCAATTGGATGCGGCTGTAGAAGTCTGCGCTGAGGCCATCGTCGCTGCCAAGGCTGTCATCGATGTCGATGTCGTCGTTGACGCTACTGCCGCCCTCTTCCTCGTACGTAACATCTCACTGAACACTAGGCAAAACTTTTGAAACTATCATAACAGGCTATTGAAGCTGTTCTCGTCGACCTGGACCTCGCCGTCGTTGCCAAGCTCCTTGTCAACATCGACCTTGACGTTAAGCTCAAGGCCATCCTCGACGCTATTGTCTTGATCAAGGTCGATGCTAACGTTGACGTCGGTCTCGCGTATGTTTCGTCCTTATTTAATATATTCTCGACGCTCAATATTTCATTTCCAGCCTGGCCCTTGCCGTCCTCCAAGTCTTCGCTGATATCAAGGTCTTCGTCTTCTTGAAGGACCTCGATTTGACCGCCATCGTCATCGCTGCTCTCGGTCTCGTCGGAATCTTGTAAAAACTGACTGACAAAGGAACTCTATACGATGTAGTTGTAGCTTGCGCTTCTTGTCTTGTGTCTTGCTAGCTATTTTCTTCAATATGTCTCGTGTCTGTGTCTCGCTAAGTAGTGTTTGAAATGAAATCGTGTTTAGTGTTGTAGCTTCTATCAGAGTGTGACTTCGAAGTGAGACAGCCGTCAAAGCTATTAACTCAGTACTGAAGAATATGAACCGCACCAATATCACTGTGGTGTACTATCAGTCTTCCCCTCGCCGCATCGAAATTGTACACCAAAGAATTATCACCAAGCACACCCTCGGGACAGGAAAGCCCAATCCAGCGAGCAGCACCACTTTCCTCATCGGGTAACTGCAACAATTGTACGTCGATGAGTCGAGGCCCTTCGTCGTGTCGTTCACATAATAGACTTGAATTGAACTGGGCAACGCCCTCGATGTTGTAAGCCATATCCCTCGTATGAGGCACTTGGTTCACTGCTGAGATCGGCCGCCAATCCCTGAGAGAAAGAGATAAAATCTCAGAGGTTAAGGCCCTTTCCGACTGGCGGAAATCAAATTCAGACGTTGCGTCGTCGAGGGGATCTGGTTGACAGAAGAAATCGAGGACCCATGGTGATGGACCCATGGTGATGGACCAGCGTACAGCCGTCGTAGACCGAGGGCTCTCCAAGATCTCGGGCTTTGATACACTATATGAGGTTGGATGAGGATTTCGGCATACGTCGATGATATAGCAGGCATTAGTGTCGGAATATCACAGGTGAATATTCTGAGAAAGTGGGCGTCTTCGGGAGCTGTGGCATGTATGATGAGACGGGGCCCTTCGGGGTCAAGCCAGACGTGAACTAGGTGGACGTGCTGGAGAAGCCGGATGAGATTTCTTAGACCACGCAGAAGCTGACACTGACTGACCAAATCATGCGGCATTCGAAGGATTATCCCCGTCTCATCTTGCCAATTGCAGATGAAAATCGCCTCCCTCGATGACGCAGTCACCAAAGGCCCTTTGATCATTGGGTTGCAGTACCAGATCTCGGGCATCTTGATTGCGATCGATTTTTGATATTTGAGAGTGTGATTAGGATCTCCGTCCTCCCCGTGAAACGAGAGTTCGAAGATATGCAACCGACAGATACCGCCCTCTTCGGACCATCGGCAAGCCATGACGACTTTTGAATTATCCTGCGACAATTCATAGACACTATCCAAGCACCAATATGCTGACTGGTCTGTGTCAGATGGATTGGAGACAAGTACGACTCCTGTCACGAGATCATGGACTCGCACAGCTCCGGTTTCATCCAGGACGACGAGGTAGTCGTCGAAGAGGTGTATGCGAGACGGCGAATCAACTTCGAAGGTATACTGTTGAAGACAGGAAACAGATGGGGAAGCAGATTTGAGTCTATTCCGCAGAGATACGCTGCGCGATGCATAACGATGAAGGGCCTGAGGGTCAATTGTTGCCAGATTCTGTCCCAAAGGAAGTGCGATCCTGGATGCATCGATGCAATTTGCAAGCATGCTGCGTTGACTCTGAAGCAACGAGCGGAAACGCGAACTGGTCTGGTTCGTTCATGTCAATAGATTAAATGAGTGCCATGATGGAACGATGGAGAGAAAACTGACTTGTGAGAGAGTGATCAGATCAGATACTTATATACATTCTCTCCGATATCTCCACGATGATCTCTGCAGGGAGATTTGCAAACTCCATCCTTCAGCACTTAGAATCTCGGTGGGTGGTGGTTGCGGTGGTGGACAAGAGTGCTCTGATGTTGGTAGACGCGTGTAGCCAAGGGATAAATCAGGTACGTACAAACATAATGTGAGTAAACGGTTGTATTAGCACATTCTGCACGGTACAAAGTAATGAACGAGAACAACAAATGGGTGATCCTAGGATAGTCAAAAGCAGCCAGCGCGAGAATAAAAAGGGTAGAGATCGAAACTAGCGATCTTCGTCGAAATGATCTCGATCTCGTAAGGAGAACTAACGTATGGAAGCAAGATACTAACGGTAAATCAAAGAACGAAAGCGCAATAGATGGAGGTATGTAAAGAGGCTCTCAAGCAACCTGGCTTAAGAGAAGTTTGACCAACTGATGACTTCACCACGTCCCCATGTCGGACCATTCGCCGAAGGAACAGGGACTTCAACGACAATGCCGAGACTAGTGCTTCGCATGGGTCTTTCCATAGCGATAGCTAATCCAAAGGGGGAGGGTGAGAGACACCAAGTAGGAACCGCGCCAAGCTCAATATTCAACTGAATATCTGCGTGCGCGTCTCCTCGCTCGTGATCAGGTTCGGCGACGGAGTCGAAAGAGAATTTCGACTTTAGGGGAGAGGGAGATGGCAAGGGAGAAAGAGAGTCGGACTCGGAACGGAAATGACCCTGTGCAGCGGTGGTGATCTTCGGCGAACCGTTGGAGGAGAATACAGAAGGCCGTGATACGATACTCCAGCCATCATCGTACGACGTAATGAGTGTCATCTTTTGTCCAGGAGAGACGAGGAGCTCGTCTGGTAGTAATGGGGAGAAAGATTGATACACCGTGACTTGCTTCTGGCTTTGACTCAATCTATGGCTCGGAGATGTCGGTCGAGAAAGGGAAAACAACTTGGAGGAAATATAGGGCAACTTCGGCGTCTTTGGGAAGGAGAACGCTTGGGATGCAGGAGAGGGAGGGTGCGGGAAATATGAAGGCGTGGGAGGCACTAGACCTGCCGATGTTGCCATGGTCGACGCTGAGGCTGGGGTTTTGGCCGTCGGGGAATAGAACGAAAATAGGGATGAGAAAGAATGTTGTTTCTTCAACTGCGAGCGTGAAGTATGGGAATGGTCGTCTGAAGAAGATCCAGACTCAAACGAAAGGAAGGAGGCACGACCTGCTGAGAACGTGGATCCGGCTTTAGGAGAATGAGGTGTTGGAGGCACGGATAGGCCAAATCCGTCAGCACTCAGAGGGCTGCTCGGTGATGGAGCATGGGCTCGGAAAATTGAGCTGAGTATGGAGCCTCTGGAGGGTGAACGGCTGTGGATAGGCGACTGTGAGGAGCGTTGTTGATGATGAAGAGCGAAAGCGAAAGGTGCGAAAGGACGGGGAACAGTGCCATTCGCCTCATGATGCGATATGATCTGGGCCGGTGTCGGTGATCTTGGAAGAGGAGAGTCAGGCGCGTTCTCTGCTCTCAGCGAGCGAGAGTTGCCGGAGGGTGGCACAATGATGGGTGGAGGGGCTCGGGGATTGGATGGAAGACCATATCGAGTAGGTTTCGGGGTGACGGGAGGAGATGTTTGAGGAGCATGCATAGCAATGATTGCTCTCGCAGGCAGAATGATAGACGACGTTATCCTATTTCGAGAGAACGCGTTGACCCGTGCATCGGGGGTGAAACCCATGAGATCACTGGCCACAAAGAAAATATGTTAGCATCTGAAGACCTCTAGGACGAACCAACTACATTACCTCTCAAAGAGCTCCTGCTTGGTCTTTATGCCAGCCCTGGTATCATCAGGACCCTCCACACGAATCTCAACCATCTCATTCCTGCTTGCTCTTCGCCTGCTGGCCCGTCTGATGAACACATACGCCAACCATACAGCCAGGACGATGGCAATGACGCCGACGATAATAAAACCTATGTACTCCGTCTTGAATCCAGCATCGAGCGACACTGATGGCACTGAATCAAGGCCACCTAGCACACCACCTCGAACGACGAGGTTGTTCGATTGAGAACCTGGAGCCATCTCAGACCTGCTTCGACTGACGGTCGAAAAAAGGAGGGACGAAGAAAGGAAAGGAACGGCCTGCGAGAGTCCCAGGACTCAAAAACGAGACAGAAAGGTGAAGAGGAAGAGGATAAGGATAAGTTGAGTTCAATGTCGGAGATAGGAAGGGACCTTCATAGCGTAATTCGGTGCATGACAACGAGATGACAGGCTTCTGCTTCCGTCGGCAAAATTTTCGTCGGCCCTTTGGAAGAACTTGAGCTAGCGGCGCGGTCACGGTGATCTACGTCCAACGGTCTTCGATTGTAGTGAAGTGGAAGACGCTCAATTCGTGCCTGTCAGTTTGGAAATTTTTTCGATGGCAGCAAGACTTGAAACCTGGTCGAGACTGGTATCTCGGATTCTCAGGCTATTCTTACATGTACTTGCCGAGACTGCCGATGCCGGCGGTCCCATACGGCACAATAATATGCGGGGAAATTGGAGCTCATTAATTCCTCTGTTGCCATCGACTATAGCTGACAGGTCATAGAAAAATTTCTGTAAAGAAAGTCGCGAACATAGCGCTACGAGACGATCATATGAACTGCGCCCACCATGAGATGAATATTATCGCCCTGAATCAAGCGGTTGCGGCTAATGAGAGCGCATATGAACTGAGATCATAGCACACACATCTTGACTTTCGGGAAAGGTGTCGCTAAAAGGGCTGTTTGACAGATTTATCGTGACTGTTCCGATGTGAGAAGGGAGGTCAAGGTTTTCCGATCGGGGCTCCACCGACGAACTGGTGACAGTACCCAACTTTTCCGTGGCGCTCGAGATTCCAGATATTGACAGCTGGTATATGAGCTTCGTGGGATCAAGCATAATTTAGTTGTCACCAGCTAATTCCAGACTACCCGAGGACTTATTTTGGTTTGTCCTTTGCATCGAGAGCAGTGGGGCTCTGGACCTCACATTTTGGCCCGGATAAGCCAGAGCAAGCCTCATCGAGATCAAAGTATTGATTCAGAATCCATCTCTTGAGAGGCTTTATCGTGGATTGACCGCAGACAAAGATTACATCAACGGTGATCTATTGGTGATCATCACGGAGTGATGTAAATCAGACATTCAATAATCCAGGTGCGCGCGTCACGTCATGAATAATCCAGAGATATCCCTCAGGCACCTCGCGACACAAGAACAACTGAGACAAGAGACACGTCCGAGGAACCAAGAAAAGGAAAGCCTGAAGAAATACGATATTCTTTCACGAGGAGTTTCAGACGCTTTGGTAAATCGTATTGAAAAATGACTGGGAGTGCCTGATTACCAGAGGTTGACACATTTCAGAAGATGTTAACGACCTTGTCTAGTCAAGATAGGATTCGAAATCGACGGGACGATAAGTGGCACGGATTATGATGGATTCGGACAAGGTCACTTGATACAAATGGTAGAATTTCAGAACCAAGAGCGCCAGCACTTTTTCGGGTGATTAAGAGTAGTGAGACTGCAGTTCAGCTGGTAATGTTCAATCAGTAGCAGCGCGCATCCAGGTGAAGATAGTACGGGGAGTTCTCCCAAGAAAAAAATAAGCTCATCACAGATCAAGATCATTCTCCAGAGCGCATGTATGCTTGACAGACTTATCAGTAAGCCCATAGACAACTCAAAACATATGATGTTCACGGTTCCATCATTTTCTTTCGAGTCTTGATGATGAACGTTGGAAGGGGTGGCAAACAAAGCCAAGCACTGACGTGCATTGGTAAACCAAGCCTCGAGCTCCAGATATGGCAACTCTCAATATTCTCTCGACCAAGCCATCATGGCGTCTCGTAAATCACTAGGAACTCTAGTTGTCGTAGTTCTCAAAGCGGTACGTTCTCGTTTCACCGCAGTTTCTCCGTCCTGACGAGTCTGGCAGCGAAACTTGATCGATAACCACAGCTTGTATAAGCAGGATCCTTATACTGTCGTCAGATTCCAAGGAGCAGGTAAACATGTACGTCTTTGATATCATTTTGAACTGCGGAAAGGACTTGAACAGAAGTAGACCGATGTCGATGTCAAAGGAGGCCAGCATCCGCTATGGGACGAAGAGCTGCATTTTGATGTTCGGCCACCCACCTCTGACGGTGAACGGCTGTTGAAGGTCTCTTGTTTTTCGAAAGAGAGCAAGGTGGACCAACCGCTAGGAGAGGGACAGGTGGATGTCGCAGAGACTTTGAAGACCGGCGAATTCGACGGTGAGCCGAGCCCTATTTGTCTACCCGACAGCTTATCTCACGCATGCTATAGACTGGATTCCACTTTCGATAGATGGAAACCAGAGAGGTGAAGTGTACATAGAGATGACCTTCTTCCCTACTGTGAGTAACCGCAGAATCGACGAGAGCAGTTTTGTCTGACGATTGATCCACCTTCAGGCCACAACCATCCAACGCAGACCTACGAAGATGCCACAGCATGATAGGATCTCCAGACCTCCTCCGACTCCTCCCAAAGATAAGACTTCACCTGCGTCCTCGGCTTCAAATTCGCCGAGACCAACACCTCACCGAAACCCTTCTCCCCTACCACAACCGAACTCTCGATACAATCAGCAGCCATTTCTTTCCGTTCCAGGAACAGCACCACAAATGCCAGAACCCACGCATCATGCGCCGCCAGTGCAGCCTATCCCTGCTGCTCTTCGTCCAGGGCCAGCCCACCATATTCACCCTACCCAGCCAGCAGCACCAGCACCCGAGCACCCAGTCAAACCTTCGAATGCTCCTCCACCAAAATTACCACCGCGTCAAAATCCACCCCCTCCCTCCCATCCATCCTCCTCCCTCCCGAATCCTTTCGACTATCCTCCAACACTGCCGCCAAGAGGACCATCTCCTTCATCATTAGATGATCGGACCCGAAGGAAACAACAGGAAGAAGCTGACGCTCGTTATGCTGCTAGTCTTGCTCAAGCTGAAGGGATCGATCTTGAGAGATTGCGGGCTGAGGAAGCGGATGCGGAGCTTGCGCGTCGGGTCGCACAGGATGAGGGACCTGGACAGGTTCCAGGCGGGTGGGTTCCTTAGCTGCGTAGGAACTTGAGATGCCTTGTCCATTGGTGACCCTCATTGCAGAGCACTCCAATCATACAGCGCCCTGAGGGCCTGGATAGTGACGGTGTCTAACATGGACTTGCATATTAACCTGAACAATATCCTATTACTAGTAACGAAGGATATGTATATCGTTCTTCTCATTGACCAATAACCTTCCAGTAGTCTGATCAAAGCCGAGTATGGTGCAAGCCTTTCGAGTTAGAGAAGGTGGGAACTTGAGTTTTATCCAGCGATTCCGCTCCGCGGTTGTCTCCGACCACGTAAGACGCAGAAATTCAGGTCGAGCTTTCGTGTGTCTCTCCTCTTGTCTGAACGGCAAGGGTGTGGACGCGGAGGAATCACACAGAATGGGAACGAACAAGTGGCCGGGAGATGCACGGATAGTATGGGGATCGCGGATGGGCCTCCAGTCTTCTAAGGAGAGCGACACAAGGGTGGATGAAGCTTCACGATAAGGGTGCGGAGGTTGTTGTGCGGTTGCGGTTAACGGATGGAGGATGTCGAGGACGAACAGCGGATCGTCATTGGATGGAAGACGACGCAATCCTACCGATTTCCAAAGACGTTTATCGAATCCGGCAATTTCGGGAATGAAACAGGGCTCGAACAACTGTTTGGGCAACGTGGTCACTTGGGAGGGATCAAATGAGCGCAAGCCTGAGGGAATGGGGTAGGTGCAGATTGGAATGGTGCTCAGTGGCCCCGAATAGCCAGCGAGCTTCATGATGAGCGTTCCATTATTCGGTTCGACCCAAAATCGGCTGATTCCTGCCGCCTAAGGGGACGTGATTGAGAATTCTAAGAAGACGGGAACGAAGAGTTCACTCACAAACCCTGGGAAGAACGACAAGAAAACGGCCGTTTCCTTTTCCCAATCATAGATCAAGATTGAATCCCAGTACGTAATGAAGATCAAAGGTCCGTTGAGAGTCATGCTGTCCTCGCTGGCACTTGGTATCGAGACCACTCGCAACTCCTCACGCCAAATCAAACGTTGACGTTGTCCTTCCGAGAAGGAAAATGTCAACCGGTAAACCCTTAGCAGCGACAGGTCTGCATCCCCATCGAACCTGCAAGCCAGTTCCGCTTGAATGATTTCCGAACGACTCTCAGACAACTGCCATTTTGAGGCATAGACCACCTCGCCCTCTATCGGTCCTGCGCTGAAAAGGCATTCCAAGCTTTGAATGTCGTATGCCCGTGCTTCTCCTCTAGAGTAACTGAGGAGTAGGATATAGTCGTAAAGGAAGCACCCGATAACAACTGAGCCCGCCGATGCGCGCCAAATAGAGGGTAAAGTCGTAAATCCCGAACAAGGAAGTAGAGACGTTGCCTCATGCACCCGCTTCGATAAAGCTACAGCTTGACAGGCTCTCGCGTGGAGGGCGGGTGCGTCCACTGATGATAATGAATAGCCGATTGGAAGTGGAATGATATACGCATCAGGCGAACTGGCTAGCAGCGCCCTATAATCGAGAACCATTGAACGAAAGGCAGAACACGTCTATGAAAATAGGTTCAGGAGTGAGATGCGACGAGGCGTGATTAATGCTGGCTCACTTGCGATAAAGATATCAAATCCGCCACAGTCATTTTCTGCCATATCTTCAAGATAAGCTCGGTGGGGAGAGCATCCATCATATCGACCGCCGTTCACGAAAGGTCTGTCTTGTGTGGTCTACAGCAGCCTACCATCTTTGCGTTGTCGCTTAAGTATGCGAGGATGAGGCGGACTTCGAAACTCAAGCCGACCGAGCAGACCAAGCGGACCTATCGCTGTCATCGCTGCTGGACCAGGCCTCTCGGTGAAAAAAGTAAATATGTGATTAAGGCCCTTATTAGGCCCACTCAATTCTAGTTCTCGGACCTTCAGTTTTCCAGCTTTATGAAACGATGAACTGCTCAAAGAATTGGACGGCCGCAGTTCTTTGTGGACGTATTTGCATGACATTTCGGCGTTAGGACCGGAAACCAGGTCTACCATCTATTGGAAAGGTGCTAGTTGATATGGCGCTCGTCAGTAATGAAGAATATGCATCGTGTCCCTTTCCATCAAAAGCAATCTTCCACCCGATCGATCGAATCCAAGTTCGAAAGAACTTCTAGGAAGTGACTCCGGGAGTGACAATTCGGTCCAGGTAAGCGGATCAGCTGGGCTATCATGAAGCTTTAGAAATGAGACTCCGTAAGGGGAAGGGTCAGTCCTATGTATGCAGAGCGGGGGTGAATTCGATAGATAAGCGTCGTGGAAATCGAAGGTATAGAAATCTTTTGAAGAGTAGCTGAGGGATTTGGGCGGAGACATAAGGCTCCAATCTGACACTGACAGAGTCTGAAGCTCGACTCTGGGTTCTGGCGCTGAATCATGGGATGAACTCTGCGGGAGCTCTCGACGGAAAGTCGGAATGGGGCTGGACAGGATATCAAAAAGCCAGCATGACGACGAGCGTCGCAGACCGAGGGCAGTTCTGATGGAATTGCCTAAGATGTCCGCGCGATAGACTAGCTGAAATTTCGTGAACTGATCGGGCCACGGATGAGATGTGGACAAAAGGAGTTCAGAAATGCGACAGGTATATATCTCCAGCATAGTCTCTCCATCGATAAACAGAATTAGCTGGTCTTCTTCGCGATGCAGCCATGTTCTGCCTATCTCATCGTCCTGGAGTCAATATTTAGACCGAGGTGCACGTACTAAACGGAGGCAGATGCTCACCAAGTTCTCAGGAAAGGGCACAGATGTCCCGGTGTTTTCTTCCCAGTTACAGATGAGAAATCGTTCTGAGCCTTCAATGACAATCAACGGCCCATGGAGAAACAATCTTTCGTAACTAGCTTCATGAGGCAGACCGATCGTGAATAGCTCGTGTGTAGTGAGAGCAAGGGGCTCATCAGATTCGGATAGCCGGAAAGAAAATCTGTACACGTCGACGCGTCGGTCTTCGTAATGCGAGACGACTGCGCTTGGCATGATAGCCAGAATAACTTGTGAACGATCAGGTGACTGTTGGCAATCTACCAACCGAATGTCCTCGTCTGGTAAGGTATAGTTGAATAGCCCCTGCTTAGTTCGCAAGTCGAAGAGACTGATTTCGCCGCCGACGTGGACGATAACGAGAGTGTTGTCAAATAGGAAGATTGGGTGCAAATAGGCGACAGGGAACTCGTGGAATAGCTTCAGCTTTAGATGTTTTTTGCAGGGAACTGTTGAGTCCCTCAATCGTCTCAAAAGTGAGATCGTCTGAGCGGCGCAGAAATGGAGGGAGTTCGAGTCGATATTTGTCAAGGATGAGCCGAAGGGAAGGGAAATGATATGTGAGTCAGGGGCGCCAGCAAGGATGCTTCGGCGTTCTCGGATGAGGGCCCTCAGCTCGGTGCATGTCTATCCACTGATCAATAAGTCTCATAGGAAAAGATGTGACAAAAAGAGGTACAGACTTGGGAAACCGAGATCAAATCGTAGACGATTAAATGCTGCAGGATCTCCAGAATAATATCAGACGGCAGTAGGTCCAGAGCAGTCATCAGAACTCGCAAGAGAATGTGCTTTATGCCCCGGACTGGCGATTATGCGGACAATGAAATGATTACTCTCGTAATAAAGTAAAGCCTTGCGAGCAACTTTAACTGACTGGCCACGACAGCTTGAGCGTTATGGCCAGCGACCGTCAGGGAATGGTCGGAGTTGGAAATCTCAGGCTTGATTATTTCGCTGCGACTCGCGGCCGTCGGTGGCTTATTCTGTCGCGACTCTCAGCGCTGTCTACAATCATCCAACATGGAGAAGTCAAGCTGTAAAAATCAATGAAGACTCTCATCGATGCAAGCCACAAGAAAGACCAGAAGCACTGGATGGCTGACTTTCGGGTCTGAATCACAGCCATCATGATACAGAATACTAGGAGTACCCGCCATCTTGAGCATAGCGTCACGATCAGAGGGAGATGATGATGGTTCTTCTTTCGAGGTGCGGCAGGCTTGTCTCTTGATCACATATTTTCACTGAATCGGAGGTTTCAGGCTTACTTGTCATCGGCAGCTGTTCGAGGACTACTAGTACGACCAAAGCTCAGATGTGTCTCGTGCGAGTTCTCTTTTGCTTGCGCCACCAATTTATACACGCTGCTTCCATAATATGCCGGTCAACGGCCTTCATTTGATCCTACAACTTTGAACTGCACGTCCCGGAGATCCCTTTCCGTGCCTTGTAGCGCCATCTGACGCACTTTTTGCTTGCTTACTGAGTATCGTGTCCTTATTGTGCCTCCCGTGGATCCCAATTGTCGCTCTTCTTTGGACCAGCCAAAATCGCTTTGCTCTCAGCAACACCGCTATCCCCAGCTAAATAGCATCCGTAACTAGGCATCTATACACGGCAACTACGTTTTGCTATGCCGGAGTCGACGTCACAACAGCGGGACTTTCTCATCATCAACGAAAGAGTCTGCCCGTCTGACCATGTGTCCGAGCTTGTGTGTCTCGTGGTGCATGCTCTCTTGTGCTACTGCGGCAACCCTCTGCTACTGATACTTCTCTTTTTCTGTTATCGTCGTTCATTTCCCTGCTGCTGTCCTGACACGATGAGCCTTTCGAGGTCTACCAATTGTTTTATACACCTTTCAAGGCCTTTAAATTGGCCTTGTGCCGAAGTATCACGAGATTGACTGGGCGACTTCATACATACAGAACAAGGTGTGCCTGTTTCAACTCAATGGCCTGTTGTCTCATCTTTTCGGGTGTACACACGGGTGTTCGATGACTTTCCTTCTCGAAGCTTTGTCTGACAATAATCGGCTCCATGATTACCTTGTAAGACAAAAAAATCGGCTGTCTGACGGAAGGTCGATCAAAGGCGCTATGAAGACTTAATTCAGACTTGCCTAACAACTAAAGCTTTGTCTCAATCCTTTTTGTATTCTAATTCATGTCCACTTTGACCTGGCGACGAGGAAGCTTCGCTCGGCTACCTGAGCGCTCCCCCGTTAACTCCGCGCGGAGTTTCACCGGGGCGCATCACCTCTCCTTGAGTCCTTGTCCTCCAAATTTGTGTCTTAAAATATGTCCTCCTAGATCCAAACGCGCTCTTCGTCGATGTCTTGAATCTGGCTTGAATGAAAATCTGGTCCCTTGTTAAGATCTTGAATCTGAGCCAGCGGATCTATATTCCGGAGCGTCCAATTGTCAGCACGTGGCCGCTCCTAATCCGGTGTCACAATTAATTTCCTTTTGTTTTGGCCTCTATTATGTTTACGGATTGGTCTTCAGGGCATAGCAGAGTCGCCGTACAAATGAACGCTACGCCTGTCTGTCTCACCCAATTATCGTTTTCCCCGCGTCGTCTCGCTTTGTCGCTGCAACTGGTTTGCCAGCTTGTATCTCTCGATTTTTAACTGAAGTTCCAACTGTCCTATATTCGACATTTCGTCGCTGTGCATTATCGCCATGTCCAGATCTTCTCCGGTCATCGAGCATGTCGCGTGGATGGACGAATCGTTGTCGTACCTCAACTCCGATCCTCAGTTCATTTTGTCTGGCAGTCTCTTGGGCCCGGAAGCTAAAGATCGAGCGTGGGGGAAGCAGGTAAGAACTGATTCTCAGAATCTATCCAAATTTTATATATGTTCTTCTCAGCGTGTAGCCCGTGACGCGACACTCACAAGGGAGCTGCGCTCACCTTCTCCTGATTTTTCCGATGAGACAAGTACCATCTATTCTCGCCCCGACTCACCCCCTTCCTTCCTCCTATTCGACTTTGACGACGACGAGATCGCCGTAGTACCCGATTGGTCTTCGCCCGATGGAACACTCTCCTATCAGTCGTCAATAATGGAACCCTCTTCTCAACGCCTCACTCCCACTCCCTGGACATACGATCCATCTCCCGACAGCCCTGTATCCGATTATGAAGACGAATCAGAGCTCGGGACTTCCACTTCTACTTCATTCTCCGTCACAGACTTCGACGAGAATCTAGAAACCAACACGATCGTCATCGACGATCTCGCCCACCAGCTCTTCCAGAAATGTCGCATCTTCTCTCCGGGCGATAAACACCTCGACAATATCGTTTGCGAGTCTTTAGCTCCTCTCGATGAGCAACTCCGATACTCTCCGAACGACTCCTACGCCGATGTCTGTTGGCAGTCCACTTCTCCAAACCCTCCGCCTCCGCCTTCTCGCTCATCTCGCAGCAGAGGCCTATTTGTCGAAGAAGACTCGGATCAGAGCTTCAGCACCGCTCGGTCAAGCCGCATCCGTTTTCATCTTTTAGACACTCTTCCCGAAGATTCCGAATACGTATGTCATCAATATCTTGCATTATATCTCGTAACTGACATACATTCGGTCGTAGGACTCTCCTTCATCCACCTCGACGAGCAGTCAGAAGCCTAACCGAGCGATTTTCCCTATCCGTCTCGGCAGCCTCTCGGACCAGGTCCACAGCGCTTCCGGTCACCCTGTTGGTGCTTCGCCACAGTGTGTAGGTCCGAGCTCCAAGACCAAAGGGGAGAAATGGAAAGACGTCCGACGGATGGCAACTGGTGTTTTCGGATCGTCATCAAAGCGTCGGCAGAGGGCTTAGATTACATTGGTCGACATATATCTGCTGTTCTACAACACACGCTTTCTTGTTCCTGTTTATCCACCTTATTTTCGCAAGCCAAATTTCTCATAACTACGTTCATTATAATTCGTTCTTTTTCGTTGTGACTTTCTTGGTTTGATTATTGAACTTGAACTGTAGTTCGTTCGGAGAGTAAGATATCGTGTAAACTGATGGAGTAGTCTCATCTCAACGAGCTAATGAGTGGATCATGTCGAGGTATTGGGAGAGGTTTCTCATGTGATCCTGACTATCCCAACATGCGACGACGATGCCCAACCCGTCGAATCTCACGATACATACCTCACAAAGCGAAAACCTACATTCTTTGTACGAACGATGTGGCTGTTAGAGATCAGATGATCATGATCTATGCGAAAATCTCTCGAACTAAGGTCACCATCATGACTGAATGCTTTCAAGTGAGAATTTCTTCAGGACTGCCAAATTTATTATGTCTCCAGAACCCCTGGTCGCGAAGACATACATGTAGACGGGATCCTACATAGAGAACTAGTATTCAATTAGATGCAGATGATCGTCCTCGTATAGCAGGAGTCGTCCGCGAAGATGATCAAAACCGACAAACGAATCCCTTTTAAAGAAACGGGGACTCCGATCCAACTTTGCATCTTTCTCAGGAAGTTGCAATCGTACCCATGCAGTCAGGAGGTTGTGGCTATCACCAAGTTTCAGAATATATATACAGTTCTCCCACGTATCGATGATTACCGGTAAACGGTTGTCGATATGCTGAGACATAGATCCCCCTGTAACCTGAAGTGGTCTGATGGTGTCGGAAATTTCGACATTTTTACCTCTGCCTTCTTCCAGGTTGAAGCGCAGGTGACTGATTGTCATCGCCTCGCGCGTACCATCGCGTTGAGGAATCAGGCTTTCAACATGATCTGACTGCGGAGTTCGGCGCAGCCACACGGTGGGATGCAAGACCATTCGAAAGGGTTGCCTGAATTCCTTGAGATGGACCTCAAGGTCATTCCACCGGAGGTCTCTGAAATTTTCAGAAGTCGTGTTCCAAGCGGCTCCTTCATCCTTCAAAGCAGGTAACGCGACAGGTAGCTTGATCGAAGCAAGGACGAATTCGCAGGCGTGGCGACAAATTGTGGAAATTGACTTAAAACCGGGATGAAAGCACGCATCAAGAAGCTCCTAGAACCGCGATGAATGATAGAGAAGTCATACATGATATCAAGACTTACGAAGTCGGCGGTCGCCTTTGATGTGAGCCACATGGCAGACTTCTCGACCCAGTTGCAGTACAGGATGCCATGTGTTCCTGTTACGAGAATTCTGTTACCATCGACTTTCATACTCATGACTCTAATGCATGCTAGAGGGTCGAATCTCGTGATAAACCGAGTTTTCACTTCGCCGAAGTTCGCATCACAGATCGAGTATTCCTCCACCTGTATAACATAACCCATCTCGTCCGAGTGGTGGCAGAGGGCAGCGATAACTTTCCTTCCAGAGGGGAAGACCTGGAACGAGGACTTGTGGATGCTCCCATACTCGTGTCGAGAGGATAGCCCATTGCTTAGCTTCAAGAGGACTACGAGGTCTTTAGGACCCGAGAAATGAAGTACGACATAGTCACCAAGAAGTAATTTTCCAGGACCAGGGGTCATTCGGGAATGAGCTGGGAGTGGAATCATAGAATGTTTTTTGACGTTCACCCTATCTTCCGAGGAAACAGGATCCAATCTTCGAGACAATGCGGCAGCCTTGGCCGCAGCGCGAAACAACTCTCCAGGGGTAACATTATCCGTGATCTCCCCGTAGGGTAATGGTACGATTTCGGGATTGGTGGAGGAAAGAAGTGCTGATTTATGGGTCCGGATCAGCTCGCGCATCTTCATACAAGTCTGTCGAGGGTGCATGGGCTGAATGAGAACCAAGGCCTGATATCAACCAAGAAGCGACGCACCTGAGCGAGATGGACGATGTCCTGAACGCTCAATGAACACATGAAGAGAAGGCATAGCTCGGCTTGCAAATCATTAAATTGCACCATCTTTGATCAGGTTCGTGCAATGGTACAATGTGCGTTTGGCTGTAGTGTGCACTCAAGGCTGCAAGGTTCGATTCAAGAGCAACCTTGCTTACCTAAGCGCGTTAGCGCCGAACGACTGAATCGAGGGCCATTTCATCAGATTCGAATTTGGATCCAGTCATTTATATGTAAGCTGAAACCCGTTTATTTTCCCCTATAAGTAAAGACAGTTTCACGTGGATGTACCAGTGAAGTATTTCTAAAGAATGACGGTGGTGTGGCACCGGCCATGGAGCGACGAAGGTCGAAGGAGGTCAAAAGGAAAGGTGGGATAAAGACAGTGAGGGTCGCTGAAGCGAGAAGGTGGTAGTACAAGCAATGGAGAAGTGCATAGGGCGCCGAAAGGCAGTCGAGTAGAAACTCGGACATAAGAGCGAATGAAAAGAATGAAGACGCCGAACAAAAGAATGAGTGGAAAGAACGAAGACATCCAAGAAATTTTTCCAACATAGTGAGCGAAGAAAAGATATAGAGGGAACGATCGAATCAGGTTCGAGCTGATCTCCGAGGGAGAGAAAGAGGGGAAGCTCTTAACAAGAGCCGTCGTCGGTCCAATCTCCTGCAGCACCTGCGCGAATGATCAGTCATCATTTTTGTCGAAATTGGAATTTAACTCACCGCCGGGGGCGTCGCTCTCGCTCCACCATTTAGCAGTCCAGAGATGGCCACTAAAATGTATGTCAGTATGCATGAACGTGATTAGTAAGAAATTTCTCACTTGTAAGTAACTTCCGACCCGCCGGTGTACGCGACACCGGATTGCCAGGCGGCAATACCGGAGCACTTGCCTCCAGCAGGAGAGGTAGGAGTAGAGGATTTGGTAGAGGAGGTAGTGGTAGTGGATTTGGTGGTCGTCGTGCTCGAAGTCGTAGTAGTAGGAGGGGGAGCAGAACCACCACCGTAAGGGAAGCTCTGAGCACGAACAGATTGCATCATAGCAGAGGTGATGTGAGGATATTGCCAGAACATAGCACCGGCGTTCCATCCTTTCGCTTTAGCCTGACCGAGACATCCGGCGAGAGTGCCGAGGTCCATGTAGCCGGTGGTGGCATCTGCGGTGGTTGCGGGTTTTCCGATGACGAGCTTGCTAAGGGGGACGCCGAAGGCGTTGATTTCGAAGATTGAGGAGCCGGGGAAGTCGGAGTTGGAGGTGGTAAGGAGTGTGGTGCAAGTCGTATAGTCGGAGCCTTGGTTATAGAACTGATAGATACAGCGAGTTCAGCGCAAGCGACGTCAAAACCCCTCGCAGACCTACCTGAAGGTTGTACCAGTCGATGGAAGATCCGGCGCCAGTGTCAACAGCGCGGTAGGCACCGTGGGGGTAGAGGCTGGTGCTGGAGGTGAACCTATTTGGTCAAGGAGGATGACGTCATCAGTGAAAATTTCTTCGCTGAGAAGTAAGCTACGCACCAGGGAGCGACGGGTGCGTGAGTAAGGATGTATTCTGAGAAGGATATAAGACCGGGAACTTGGTGAGATAAGGTTGAGTGACATACGTCCGGCGGGAAGTTGGGCCCTCAAAGCTTTAGTGAACCTATCAGACCGGTGTCAGCAGCCGAAGAATGCCACTCGAGGGGCGAGAAACGAACGTGATGAGCCAGGTCTCAGCGGAACCGGTGCCGCTGTTGATGGCTGTGAAGTCTTCATAATCAACATCGACACCGTCGAGCTAGGATTGGTCTATCAGTTTCGTCGATGTCTACGAAGGACAGAACGTACACCGTATTGCTTGACCCAGTTGGCCAAAGTGACTGCGAAAGCGTTAGGGTCGACACCGGAAGTAGTGGGCGAATCGGTAGATCCGAAGGCGGAGACCATCAAGGAGATGCCGTTCGCGTGATAGTCGGCGAGAATAGAAGCGCGTTGGGTAGCGGCCATTTCTTCCCAGTTCTGAGCTTGGTCCTGGGCACCGGAGTGGGTGTAGAACGAAAGAATGAAGACATTTATGCCCTGAGCGACGCGCGTTAAATGAGGCGTTGACTGAGAATACTCGTTATACGACTTACGGCCAAGGTAGAGCTGGCTGGGGGAGTGAGCCAGTCGTCAGAATAGACGACCCAACGGGGAGCGGGTGCTATGAAGGTAGAAGCACGCTTTTCGATGGGGAAAGCCTTGACGAAGGAAAGAGAGGCGAAGATTGCCGTGAGGGCGACGCAGATGGCGCGAATGTTGAACAACATTGTGAAAGATTGTGGGGTGGATGGTGTCGGTAGTGAAAGGCTGTGGGGAAGGGAGGGGAGGAGGAGGAGAGCGAAGGAGAGAGGCGGCGGAAGCAGAAGAGGTGCCGTGAGGAAAGTCATTGAGAGCTTTGGAAGACGTCTTTTATAGATAGCCGTTAGCTTCTAGCGGTCCGTCGAGAGTCTTGCGTTCGGACTCTTTCGGACGACGCGGGTGATTGGAACCGCATTGCGAGCAGACAGAACGGAGTCGCTATCGTCTCCTCTGAGCGGAATGTTTGCAGTTTTCAGTACGATAAGCCATTCTGAGCCTCAGACGATGGGGAATATTGAAGACGAAAACCAGAATGGGGATCTCAGAAAGCAGTCAGGTGTTGTACGGAAGAATGCAAAGAACGCAGAAGAGACTCAAGCGAGATTGCCACACCGTCAGATGGCGTATTTCATGAGGAAATGTCATTAGCAGCACTGCAAGAAGGTTCGCAGGGAAGGCGTACGAGAAGCGATGCGCAAGATTGTCGATCGTCAAGTTATTTCTGACCCGCATGTCATTAGCAAGAGCAGGTTTTATCGGGGGCATTCGGAAGATAGGCCTTGTGCAATCGTCTAGCATAAGCAGCAGTTATAGCATGGGCAATATATGACCTGTGGCTTCTAATGGTTCAATATTCCGCTCAGAACGACTCGAGAATATTCTGTCGGTCGCCAGATAGGGAGAGCTTTCATCATATTAACACGCGATAAGCTGAAACCGAGTCGTCGATCAAGCATTCCAGCCATAGTTTTTGAAACAGCTTGCTCGACCGTCAAAAGCGTTGGATGGATACGTCAGTCAAAGAAGCCCAAGAGATGGTTGCAACGGCTAATGCTCGTTAGAACGCAAGGTCGTCTGAGGTCGCGGGCACATGCTGCAGCATAGATGATAGTCGTAGCAATAAAAGATAAACAGAATGTTCGGACGGATGGTCGAAGGCGATAGTCTCGTGGCATGGAATCACGTGGGCGCTGTTCGACTTTTCTCCGACACTTAGCAGCCAAAGAGCATCCCCAACGCGTCCTGGGCTGCTCACTCTCTGAAAAGCAGCATACTAAGCAATTTTTGGAATCAAGACACCGTCCGAGACGTGACGCCTATCGAATCGATTGGGACTCCGGCTGCTGCAGCTGATCATCAACTGCCAGCGTGGCATGGTTCGGCTTACCCGGATAGCATTTTGTGCCCGTTACTGGCCTTCGAGGAAGCGTTTCAAAGGCTTATGAAGCCGATAAGACATATAGCGAGACGCCGCTATCCATACGGTTGACGGTCGAACGTTATCTTCTTGGCTCCATTCGGTTCTGTCGGTCTATCCTCTGGGCCGTATTCAAAGACGTCCTTTGGTCAGCGTCGAGGGGGTAATCCTACCTTTCTTCTTGCTCTCATGTATACTAATGCTCCCCCTCAGGTCATCTCTACGCGTCCCGCCTTTGTCTTGACTTTCATGTCACTGTCGTAAGTCGTTTGCTCGTCCAAATGCTGCAGCATGAGGACTCACCTCGCAACAGGACCTCTAATTGTCGTCCCTTCTAAGGACAATCACATGGCTATATTTCAATGCTGTTCACAGTAACAGTGTCGTCGTCAAGGGTCGCAAGTTTCGAAGCACGATACCTGCAAGTACGTGAGTCCTCTCAAGCTCTATTCGCGAAGAGATAAGAATATAGCAGGTCAACAGAGAGCTAAATAGCTCAGCACTGCATTCTCAAAGCCTCCGAGTCCGCAATTCCCGCTTCGACAACGTGTTCAGCATCTCAGCGATCATCCGAGTCCGAATCTCCCACTCTCCTCCGACGCCTTCGCAGCCGCAGCCGTAGCCGATCCCACATCCACCTCTCATTCTAAAATCACTATTAAATCGGCCCTCCCTTCACCCCTGTCTCAACTACCTCCTTCCTCCTTTACGGCTTCTCTCTGCGTCGTGACAAATCCAGGCGCTTCAATGGAGTTCTATCCCTGATATTTCTCCTAATCTATCAATCTCCTGATCTCGCCCTGAATCAAGATGCCTCCAGCGAACTCAGAACACGGAAGTCCAGACCCTCGTTTCATACCTTTAGTCAGCTCTCTCTTTGCCTTGCCTATAAATCGACTTGACGCTCGGGCGCCGATCACCCCTTCAGCCACTTTCACAAGATTCGATATGCGTATGCCGAGCTTGGAATGAATTACATGGAACACTGCGAGCGCTGGAGTCGTGGAGTGTACATCATCAGTTTCAGGATGAAGTCACGGCTGCGCGGCCACGGACGAATATCTGTTTGCGCTTCGCCTGGCTTGGCTTGACTCCTCACTCCTCAAGCATTCTTTCGGGGCTCAGCTGAATGTTTATAAGAACTGGCACCACGAGCTTATATCATTCCTTCGGCCACCTTGCCCAGTCGCTTGCGTCGATCTCGAAGCTTGCTTTACTTCCTGATGTAACATCGACCCTGTCCTCAGTCATTTATTCCCCACTTACATCGAGCGCTTCCGTGTCCTGCTGAATATACCAATGGCACAACGATTCTTCCTCCATTGCCACTTCGACCGTACAAAACAAGAAACAATTACGCACCGCAAGCGCCACCCAACGCATCGAAACCCCACGGAGACCAAGTCTTATCTCAAATACACATCACCAGCGCCGACACCGCCAAATCCTCCCAAAACACCCGTCTATCTAATTCGCTCCCGTGCCGGCCAATCCCACCCTCGGAAAAATCCCGATATTTTTCTTCTCAAGGAGCCAAATTCGTTCCTATCCTCAAATATAACAAGTCAGTCTTCTGGTTCAGGTCTTACCACGGGTCCACGGGTCTCAGTCCGCCCCTTCTACCCCTTCTTTCGATCGTGTTGCTGACTGAGCTTCGTTCCACTATACACGTGCTCACATACCTGATAAGGCATATCGCTACCCTATCGGCGTCTTCGGAGTCTCAGCGTCTCAGGTGTCTCACGCGTGTTGAGTTTGCGTAAAGTGTAGGTATTTATATGGGTGGGAGTAAGGATTGAATAGGCTATAGGATGTGGAAAGAAAGAACTGGCAAATGAATTACTTTGCTTTACGCGTTCATGCAGACAACTTGACGCGGCGCAGCCAAGTTCACAGTGCGGAAGAGATAAATGAGATAATTAATGCTGGTATTGGCTACAGTGCGATTATATAATTTTGACCGAGCGACGTGCTATGGGGGTATGTGGAGTAATAAAGCATGCGGCAAGAAAAATGTAGCGTGGTCGAGGTCGAGGTCGAGGTCGATAAGCAAAGCAAAGTATACAGGAGGCAGCTAATATCTTGGCGTATTCGGATCCGAAGACTAACGTTCCTGACACGAGAGCGAGATTAAATAGCAGCACGCATTTGGATTTGACGATTCTGTAATCCCCTTTTTGACCCGACGGCTTGTCGGAGATCGTACCAGAATGTTAGGAGATAGAATGTGAATCCGAACGCGATGAACCATTCAAGGACGCCTGTGATATGGGTTAATATTTGGTGTGAAAGAGGAAAGGATGGACGGACCTCCTACGTCGGGTTTTGAGTCAAGGACGATACCGAATGCGATAGCAGCGGCGATAAGGATGAGAGCGATGATCGATTTAGCCATATACGATCGTCGTAGTTTATAATAATATACGAAATCTTTATGCAGCCATGCATACTACGCACACCATCATTAGCAACTCACACTAAGAGATAAATGAGGAGGCTTACCTCTGCGACGGTGAATATCGCGGAAATAGCAACGCCGACGATGAATATGAGGAGGAAGAGACGATGGAGTGATGGATGGCGTTGGGTGTCGAATATCGAGAGAAGGATTATACCGGCGCTGCCTATTACCGCGCCGATGACGGAGAGCACTGAACAGACTTTTTCACGGGTGCGCATGTTCGGGAGAAGTCTTTAGATAAATTAGCACGAATGTGAGAAATAGCGCGAGGGGAAACGGACCTTCCGCGATGGCGCAGCCATCTTTCGATTGATAGTGACAGTGTTAATGATATGGCGGTGATACAACAGCCCGTGATGAATAGAGGCTTCAACCCTCGTGCACCGATATCGGATATGTCTTCGTTGGGAATGTCAGAACCACGAGCTCAAGAGCCGGAAGCGAAGAGATGTAACACGCACATGCAATCTTTCCTTGCATGGTTGGATACATCGGTTGTCCCAATGCAAGCCATACTATCAACATTACCCAAAGCATAACTAATTCCGAAAAAATGAGCCAGGGGTAAGATTGAGATACGAAGGAAGAACTCACCGAACCACACCACCGAACCGATAAGCGGGATCAATTGAGGATATTGACGAAGTCCCATGTCTTATGTATTCAGATGAAATTCACTTCAAGTTCGTCTTAACAGTCCAAATGTTCCAGTACGAGACTACGAGGGCTTCGAAGCGGAAGATTCTTGGAGGTTAGGAGAAGAGATAGGGTAAGGTGGAGAGCGAGGGGTAAGACTAGTGGGAGTAACTTGTAGAGGAGCAGTAACTGAAGTACAAAGGCATTGGTGCCTGCTTGAAACATCCACCGGTACCGCAGATCCCAGTCCGAGACTTGACGTCATCCAAAGCCGAATTATGGCTCCCAGTGCGCCGCATCGAATGACGCAATCGATGGCATAGCATGCACTATATGAATCCTCTACACGCATGTACGCTCCAGATAAACCACTTTGTTCTCAGTCATCCTTGAAGACAGCAAAATCGCAAAGCAGGAATCAAAAAGGCAAAATTCAAGCACAATCGGCAAACCCCGCTAATCCTCGGTTCAAGCCTCCGAAACCCGTCAAATCGATCGATCGACGCCGGTCCAGACCTCTACGGACATTCCGCCCTCCTCACGTCAGCAGCTAAATTCTCTTGACAAACCTTCCAACAAGATTTCATAATCACGCACACAAAATCAGCCGGTGAAGCCCAAGTAGCCGGTCGGCTAACACCCGGCGTACCTCGGTCTCTGCTGATCGGTCCACGCGGCTCGGTGATAGAGCGGATTTCGGTCTTGAGCTTCGGCAGTCGGCTAGGTCTAGACTTCTCAGGCCCTTGGACTCGGCAACGGCTTCAGGTTCCTTGGGCTTGGTCTCAAACTCTCACTGGCTGGAAACTTGACCGTTTGGACATCCATCTATCGATGACATGAGGCGCGGAGCGACCACTGCACAGATGAGTACTAGGCGTATTTCAGTATTGATTATCTCGATAATAGATCTTACGGCACGGGATTCATTGGGTTGCAGGCAGCGTCAAATTTTGAATGTTAATGCCTTCAACCGATTAAGCTAATGGCTCACTCACTCCCGTTGCCCTCAACCTTTGTCCGTGATCCGCGCACGATGAACATCTTCTTAGTAATTTCCGTCCGTCTCTTGGTCCGTCTTCTTCTCGACGAGATACGGGAGACTTCCGCCTCAAACGTGGGCTCGTCCACTTGACTTGGGTTTGGGCGATTTACATCCGTCGACGGTGGACCGTGTGCCGGGATGCGCTTTATCGACGATCAGTGCTACCGCTACTGCTATCAACAAGCTTCGTGCTTTATTATCTGCTATAACCTTGTCAACGCTATTCACCCCTAACTCTTCGACCTCGATCTGCGATCTATCATCTACGAATCTCAATCCCAATTCTTCTCATTTGACACGGAATAGACTTTTCGCTCGACTGGCAATTTCGGAACGGAGGGTTTTCATCAATATGACTGAGAAGCAGGCACGACTCAACACGTTCCGCCAACCCATAAACTTCCCCTTGCCTCGCATCGACGACACGGGACGACGAGACGATCCTCCGCTTCGGCCCCATATTTCCTCTAAAGCATTTATTCAACAAATTTCATATCCGTCCTCTCAGACTCAGACTGGCTTTACGACTCGGAACGTCGAATGCATGTCCTCCACATGTCTTTTCGCTGTATGCCGTCTATTCTTGGATTCGCATTCGCACTCGTGCTGGCGTCACATTGCGACACGGTGCGCCCATTTCGCCTTCCGGTGCATCGATTCGATTTATCGGTGTGCGCATGGCATGGTATGCCACGGAAGATTGAGATGAAGCACTTTCTTTCTAATCCACTCACGGCTTATTTCGGCTAAGCGCTCGCGTGGAAATGATGAAAATGTTGGTGCAAGTCTTTCGCGTCGACCTGTCGTTAGCCTGTCTGCTATTGTTTCTATGGCAATACCATTGAAATGCTATTCTGATCGTGAAGTAAACTAGACTAGGCGATGATCGAGACTAGCGGTAGGAATATTCGTCATGATTTCAGAAGATGGGGAGGAAAACCCGGGGTTGATCGCAATGCTTGAGTCAGCTTATAAACAGTGTTGGCGTTTTGATGCTAAAACGCACCATGATGCTCCTCTTTAGGCATGCCTGGAGTATGCTTCGGTCAGACGCTGATCATGCGTCAGCGTATCATATTGCAGGAACGTGCCAGTATCTGCATTTTCGAAATTCAAAAATCAGCTTCCGTTTCGTTTAGGCAGGGGCTGGTGTAGAATATAATGCGGTGCGGTGCGAAATGAAGGGAGGGGCATGGTATGACGTCGTATATATTGGTGTGAATTTGGAAAGAGGTCGTACGAGCATGGAGGAGAAGCTGAGGTCGGGTAGTGGAATAAAGGAAGGAAGCTAAGGCGAAAAGGTCCCGGGCTCGTGGTTTCCGTGGAAGAATTGGATTAGTGGAGTGACGTTGCTTTGTGTGCACAGGTGGCGTTTTGGTGTGAAGATGACATGCATCCGGCGAACGGTCAGTTGTGACTTTACTTTCCTTACTAAGGCGCGCGCGAGGCGGAGGCGCACAGTTTCGATGTTATAGCTGTACCGGAAACAGACGACGTTGTTCGCGCGAGTGGCGATTGCGTCACTGGTCGACGGGAAGTTGATCGTCATCGCTGCTCGAGCGTTGCGGTAGGCTCAAGGGAGAACTCGGCGAAGCTGTTGGTTGAGGCTCGGAGACGGAGAATGGGCCGCGGTGAGCGACTCGGGCGCTAGATGGACCCTGAGTAAACAAGACCCTGGAATAGGGGTCCACTTGCTCAGTCAGCGAGTTCCCGATCAGGCAACCTGCGTCACACCAGCAATCCGGCCCATGCCGTCGGAGTTCTAACCGAGTCTGAGTGTGGGGTTCTCTTTCGGATCCCGGAACCGTCGGAAAAGAGAACCAGAGAACCTGCAAGCGTTGTCAGCCCAGCCCCCGCCTCTTTTTGCCTCAAAGCTCGTCTGGCTCCTTCCTCTCCTCCATTTCGCCTTCCCTGCTGCCCACTGACTCTCCAGCATTAAAAGCACCTCTTTCAGCAACATCAAAGCATACCCATACCGCAGATGGCTGTCGTCCAGACACAGCCGAACCTGCCGCCATCGCCCATCTCAGACGATACATCTATTGGAACCAAGACGCCCCCTGCGCTCTCCAGCAATGCCACTGCTGCAGAGACACCAAAGGGCAAAGAACCCAGGACGATCAGCGTCGTCGTCGTCGCTGACATGGTATGCACCTCTGCGACTCAGCTTCGCCATATTTTTCCCTAATAGGAATATCCATTTCAGATCTGTCCATGGTGTTACATTGGGCTCAAGGAGATCGAAAAAGCCATCCAAGACCTCTCTGTCAATCTCCTCCCTAATACACCCCCTAAATTCGAGATCGAATATCGACCGTACCCCCTCAACACACAATTCGGATCAGATGACATAGCCGTCGAGAAGCGCGCACATTACGAGAAACGTTTCGGCGCAGACAGACAACATGATATCGAGGAGATGATGAAGAAACGGGGTCGTGAAGCTGGAATTGAATTGTCAGTCCCTCTAGTCTTTTCTTTTATCGAGAGGGGAGTGCTCATCCTCCTTTTTTGTTCTTTCCCTTCTTCGCTTTCCGCGATGATGCATTGCCTGCCCTCCGTCACATACAAATCCTTCGAACATCACTAACGCAATCCACTCAACTTCTTCGCTTCAAACAGCAAATTCGGCGGAATGATGCGTCAGACGTTCCGAGCCCATCGCCTACTTTGGCTCTCCTACCGTCGCGGCGGTCAAGCCCTCCAATCCGCCCTCCTTCACGCCCTTTACCGCGCATACTTTGAAGAAGAGAAGGATATAGGAGACGTATCGCTGCTTGCATTCTACGCCGATCAGGTCGGGTTGATGAAGCGTCAAGAAGCAGAGAAGTGGTTACGGAGTGGTGAGGGCGAAGAAGAAGTGAGACGGTTGGTTGCTGTTGCTCAGCGATGTGGGATCACGGGTACACCGTTTACGGTGGTCGATGGAAAATGGGCTATCAGCGGTGGACAGGAAAGCGGTGTATATTACAAGGTTCGTCCCCGCTTCACCTTGCCTCTCCGTCTCTCTCATGCTCCTGCGCTTCATTGTAGATCTTTGAACGACTCGCGAAAGGCGAGATGAAATGACGAGGCGGAATGCAATACTTCTTAGACAAGACCCCTTATCGGGACGTCCTCGATTCAACGTCAAACTCGGCAATCTTCACGTCCCCTCCCCCTTTATTTAATTTCTTTACGTCCCTCCCTCTCTCGCACATCTATGCTTTCCAATATGCTTCCCTCTCCTCGCAATATATTGTCAAATACAAGTTTGTCGACTCGTCATCTTTCCTTTCTTATCGTCTGTGTGTGTTTTATTTGTTGCCTCGGCCAATTCTTTGCTATTTCCTTCCATCCGCTTCCTCGTCTCCTCTCTTTGTCGTTCACGATGGAGAGAGCGATTGGGTATGGACTTTCATTTTCTCGGATTTGGGGACGGACGCTCCTTTCGTTGTTTGTCTTTCCACTGTGATTCAGTACTATCATATGACGAGAAAAAAGGGAATACGTTAAGATGAACCTTGGTTTCGTATACGCATCGATCACACTAATTGACGTTCCTGATATTGGTTCTTGTTCTTGTCGAGTACTTTGTTTCCGTCCTTTCTTCTTTCTTCTCCTTTCTTCTTCCCTTTTTCCTCATTTTCTTCATTTTCTTCACACGTGTACAACATCATCGTCATCGTTCTCTTGAACTTCTTGTGTAACGAAAATCTGATCCGTATACGTACATGTAGTACCCTTACTTGTTCTGAATGATAATGATCTAACCCGGAACCGAATCTGTCAATGATGCCCTTTAAGTTGATCTACTTTCATCTAATCAAGTATCAAAGATATTCATCAATCCAGGGAAATCAAGACATAATACGTATTGAGCCGAGGTGTGAACGAGAGAGACCCTATGCCTGTGACTGAACAAGACAAAGAATGGATAAAGAGGAAATAGGAGAAAATAATTAGGAGATCAGGATAGGATTTCAGGAGATCGAGGCGAAAGATGTGAAAGAAGAGCCGAATCCTCGGGCCCGCACCTCTAAATCTGATCAAGGACTGAACAAGCGCTGGGCGTCTCTCGGCATTCTTTCGGTGCGATATTTGCAAATTTGAATTCGCCGATCACTTCCCTTTCTGTGCTCTTTTGCACTCAAACGGCGAACGGCAGCGGACGCGGACGCGGAGATTGCACGCCGATTTTACCGCTGAGCCGGATCTTTGGGTTTGGTTGATGAATGGCTTGGGCGGCTATCTGTGTTTGCTGGCTGCGCGTTCCCTCGAACCTTTCTTGGTGTTGTGTGAGGGTTTCGAGCCCTTTGATTATCCCCGCTTGGATTGAAGTTGGTAGAGGCACTATGAGTGCTTCTTGCACTAGAAGTCCGTATGTGATGTCATTCTGGATTAGTGCTGGGCACGGTGAGACCGCTCTGTAGCTGCTGCGTCGACGGCCCTGGCCTCATTTCACTCATGATCAATTCAACACACAGACATGATACCAGCGGATACTCCCAGCTCCCGAATAAGTCCTAGACGCTCGATGATCGCATCCCCTCACTAGCTCATGCGACTTACCCCGCCGCCGCTCGCAGAATATCTCTGAGACTCATGTGTCCATCGAGATATTCCGAGATCCCATAGCTTGACTCGCGCTATTCTGATCGACTATCATTGCTCGTCGAAGCGCTCGTTTCCGTCCCGAGGTGGAGTGGGAATATGAGGTCATGAGAAAGTCTGGAAAGTCTAATGCTGTTCCCGAGTTCTCCTTGTGTGTGCATTCCGTGATTATGTCGCTTCCCGGGGGTATGTATCGAATCTTGGGCGTTCGATGGCAACGAGCTGAATTGTCTTCTGAAAGGTCGTCATCGTTTGATTTCTTCTTATTGGGAATTTTTCTGAAACTCGTTTCGTTCGTTTTGGATCATTTCCGGATATTTTTGTGGTTGTAAATTCCGTGCTGAGTGGTTTGCTGAATATTATACAGATAGACTTTCAGGTACAACCCCTCGCGAAGCTTAGTATATCGGTCCTTCCGAGTCAAGATCCAGATCCGTCATCCTACGAGTACACCGCACCCCTCACGAGTCCACAACAAGACACCGGGCAAAAACGTGGACACTTACTCCCTTTATCACCTCGGAACCGTATCTCTACCCCGTGTCTCGTCGATCGACCGAAAAGAACGGAGTTATGTTTCATTTTGGACTAATCTAGATTCCTTGAGTCGCCGAGGCGACACGCTATGGGAATTTTGGTTGATTAACCTAATGCGAGATTAAGGATCGACAGGCCGTGTTCCTTGGGTTCGTCTCTTCTTTTGTTGCTGTGTTCCGATGCTTCTTGATGAATTTAGCTGTGTGTGATTTTTGAGACGTCATCAGGGCATTTCTTTGGCTTGCTGGATTTATTCCTGGGAGGAAGATATTAGGATTGTGCGATCAGTGTGAGGGTTTCGCGTGGTCTGTGTGCCGGAAACAGATCTCAAGGTGAGTCTTTATTTGTCGAAAAAAACTGAATGAGGACTATCTCCTTTGGGCGATACTTGAGAGAGAAGGCGTAGTAGTGTGGTGAGCATTGCCATTGATCACGGACGTCCTCCAGCTGTCACCGCGGTCTCGGAGGAACTGGACCTGTCTCTAACAGGACCTGTAACAATCAACATTTCGTCATGGGTCGAGATCATTAGCACAGGGAACACCGGCCTGTATATCATTCACAGGACTCACCAGCACAAGTACGAGAAAGAACATACGACAAACACATGTGCAACCGTTTCACGACTAGAAGCGCTTCTACATAAATCGAGGTGAGTCCGCTAGGTATCTTATCAGACCGGGGAAAGTATGACGTAGGTGAGCTGGCGTATAGCAGAGCATTCTGTTGGAAGAGATCAGGTTGAGATGGGCGTCTATGGGCGTCAAAGACCTTGATGTTCGGGTTCGAATGACATCATCGACGCATGGCCTTCCGAATTTCGTTCGCGCACCCCCGGGCGCTACGTTCTCAATATCCTGCTCAGGGACCACTTTCTTCCCATGTTCATCAATTCGAACAGTCGAACCGAATGAGAAGTGTTCGGTAGACTCACGCTTGTGAGTGGTTGGAAGATGATGACGTCGTGTTGTCGAGTCGAGAACGTGGAATCCAGGTGTGTGTTTTGCTGAGTGCTTCTGATCGTGATGTTTGTTGTGCTGTGCCTGATGGACATCCGGGGATTGAATAGAAGACCTGATGATATCATCGACTCATTCTATTGTTGCCTCGAGCCCGCTACACGACTTTCCTGGTCGTTTCATCGCAGTGACCGAATAGATCAACAGACTTTGTGTAACCGGCGCCGTCGTCGTACTCGTGTTCCAGTCTGCGATTCTCACGATGCACAGCATTGTGGGCTTGTCCAACGGGCCCAACGGGCCCCTGAATAATCGCGAGATCTAGGTCTAGTTACTACGAGACGTCAAGGTGTTCACGTCAAGTCTCCTCTTGTGATAGTAACTCGTCTCAAAGTGCTTCCCCGTTTTATTTATCGGAACGTCATTGAGCCATATGACATGCCCGAACAACGGGAAACTTCGAAACGTCGAAGAATGAGCACCAAGAACAAGTATTCGTAATTCCGAGATACTTCTCTGCAAGGTCAGAATTTTCAAAGGACATGACCTGCGGGTACTCAAGAATATACTTTTGCTGTTTGGAGGGATTTCCTAGCGAACTAATGCTCCATATATAGATTTGAAAGGTGGTGATTATTCATTCCTTTCAGTAGTCTAATTTAAGCCTGATCCCACCTGAGTTGCGATGTCGTAGTCATTCTCTCAATTTCCCTGCACCAGCGATTGGGAAGGAAATACCTGGAGGAATCTAGAACTACAGAGGAAAAACGATACCACGGAGTAAAAAGATACTAATCCTACTTGAAAGCCTGAGAATAGCTCCGAGAACATGCATTGACTGTGATCTCGACTGAGGAATGTCTCGTAACATTTCCTGCGGTCGTCATTACGTTCCTAGTTATGAACTTTGCGGAGTTGAGAAATAAATGACTTAACGCTACTATCTCGAATATATTTATTCGATAATGAAACAGCTGGTTTGAACTGTAGTGACAGTGTAGTCGCTGTATGAGCGATTTCATGAGCAATCGGGCAAGTCGGGGACCTCGGCTATCAGTTTCAACATGGCTCCGGCATAACCCGAACACCCTTGCTTTCTTCCTGTCATCAGCTTCGTCGTCTTTGCCATATTGCGCTGCGAGAATGACTATGTCAGCACCGGAACCATTCTCATGGACCAAGAAGAAATTTCTTGACCTACCTCCGGAGATAATACTCAAGACGATGAACGGGATGGGCGTCGAAATGAGCGTCCGCGATGTCGTGAACATAGCGCAAGTAAGTTTCAGTACAACATTCAATGCGCCTTCTTGATGAACTGAACTTCTGTGTTATTATCTGAAGACATGCTCGAGCCTTCGAAAACTTGTTTTCGAAAATAAATCTGTTATTTTGAACACGCACAACTTGCACGCTCTCAGTTCGCCCCACGGTCCTCCGCTAAAGGCGATGTCGTCTCAAGAACTTTATGCTCGTGCTGTGAAGTCTTCGACACTCTCCGCACGTCTGAGCAAGACGGAGAGTCCGTTGGACTGTCGTTCGGAAGTCATATACGACCTTGGCAAGTTGACCGCGGATTTGGCAGAGCCTGAGCGAGCAGACCACTCGCATTTCTTCGTATACGAAGACATCGTAGCTTTCTTGTTGAAGGACGTCCTATTCGTTCTCAGGCTCGGAGAATCGGGACACGTTCAAGAACATGTTCAAGTAGAGTTGGCTCAACGATCTTCGGTGGGTGACCGGGTCGAATATCAATTGACGGACGATGAAACATCCCTTCTCATCGCGTCCGCCGGGGATGAGTTTGGTGATACGTCTCCAATACAGGTCCACGAAGTCTCCATCGATCCGAATAGCTTTGGAAGAACAACGTGCCACCTCGAAGTTAAAAATATCCCACAGTCGTACTTCATGATCACTTTACGCGACCCATACCTCGCTCTGGTCGTAATGGAGGAAATTTTAATCATCGATTGGAGGCGGAAGACCGCCGTTAGATTGCAACTCCTGCCTCAAGACCCAGAGGGTTATGAAGACCTGCGAGACTATGTGGACGTCAGTGTTCTCAACATCCTTTCATGCACTCGAACTCATCTTCATCGCAGCAATTCACCACGGTTGTCTTTCACCCCACGGAACCTTTGTTAGTTGCCTTTGACTCTTGGAGGGCGCAATATCAACTAGCAGGGATATATCTCGTGGATATTCCGACTGATATGTCGGCTCTCACTCCGGAAGGAGATGCTTCGCATTTAACAATTCGTCAGATAGATTCCCGTAAACTGCCACGGCCAATCATTCCCCATTTCCATGCCTCCGTTTTCCCCACGGGAATCTTTCCAAGCGTCAGCCAATCATCTTGGGTCCTCGAACTATTCATCCAAGGGCGAGAATGTCGAGATTTCATCCCTAATGATCCTGATGTTGAGCCCGATGACGGAAGAGGGGACGTAGAAGTCGCCCAGATCTCGCTCGATCTGTCCGAATGGACAACCACGCAACCAGAGATATTATCGGAGAACGTCATACATCATTACCGAATCGACATCCTAAACATGCGTGGCAATCGTTTTTTTGGATTCACCTTCCCCACCGACACCGTTCCAGGCGAACGTCAAGTCATTGTCCCTAAATTTGAAGACGGCCATGGTTACGGTACCTCATGGGCTCGCTTGGCTATACCTGCATCTATACCTGCCGCCTTTGAGGTGTCTCGCTACGGACCGATTCATTCCCCTTCCAGCGAGATGAGAAGCTGGCAATCCGCCATCTCTTGTTTCGATAAAACCACTGGACGTTTGTTTGTATATCTTCCGGACGGACTGCATGTATTGCAGTACTAGACAATATTTGGGGAAACCTTGATGCGACATTACTGAATACTATTCTCTATTGCTGCAAGTAATAATAATAACGTATGCCAGCTAATGTACCGTAAAATAAATCATGTCCCAGAATGAATGAAGTCGGGACTCCCGTTGCATCTCGAGCTGTTATTATCCTTGTGTTCTCTGTGAGCTTTTGCATGCGTTGCATGACTCGGCGCGGGCGTCGCCAGATGTACCACAGCACTGGCTTGTTTTGGTGACAAAGATTCGATTATAACCGAGACTGACCGGGCATACCGGACATTTCGGGGACCTCGGTTCAACTTGGCCTCGGCATAATCCGAATCTCTCAACCTCAACCTTATCGGCTTCATGTCACTGGTCGAATCACCGCCATGGACCCCCAAGAATCTCCTTGACCTGCCACCAGAGATCATCCTCAAGATAGTGAACGGGACGAGCGGCAAGATGAGCGTTCGGGATATCGTGAACATAGCGCAAGTGAGGTCAATCCGCCTCAAAGGCGTCATCTCGATAAACTGATTTTGCACGGACTTGATTTCAGACATGCTCGAGCTTCCGGAATCTTTTTCTGGAGAATAAGTCCATAATATTGAACACGCACAACGTGTACACTCTCAATCTGCCTCGAGGTCCCGCTCTGACGGCAATGTCGTCTCAAGATCTCTATGCGCGCGCCGCAAGATACATCACGATCTCGGCACGCCTGAGTAGCGCACGAGCCCCATGGCAATGTCGAAAAGAAGTTGTACACGACATAGGCAAACTGAGCACAGAACCGAATACGGGATGGCCTTTCTCGCATCTATTCGTACACGAGAACATCCTTGCTTTCCTCTTAGGAGGATCCTTCCTTATTCTAAGGCTCGACGACTCAGGAGACATCCAAGATCACGTCGAGATAAATTTGACTCCGCAATCTGCGTCAGCCAGCTTGGTTGACTATCAGTTGACGAACGACAATACTTCGCTTTGGATCGCATGCGCCTGGGACGGGCTTGGTTATCACGCACCAATCCACGTTTATGAAGTTTCCATCGAGCAAGTTACATTCGGAGGAACAACACGCCACTTCCAGTTGGATAATGTTGGCAATCACTACTTTATGATTACCATGCGTGACCCTTACCTCGCCCTCGTCGTCATGGAAGAAATATTGCTGGTAGATTGGAGGCGGAGGACTGCTGTCAGAATAGAACTTCCTTCTAGTGACCCGGAGGAATATTGGGAATTACGAGACTATTTAGATGTGAGCGATTCTATATTTTCTTCGTTTCTCAAACTTACTAGACTGGTGTTACTTGTAGGAAATTTCTACAGTGCTCTTTCACCCTACTATGGGAGGCGGGTTTTGCAAAATGTACCCAATTTGCAAAACCGGAATTACTGAACATTAGATTGGTCCGGGAGGGCCCAGATTTTTTTCTATGTCAGGATAGATATGCATGAAAAGGCTCCCGAAAGCCGGAAGGGATTCCGTAAAAATTGAGGGAGAAAACGCGTGTCTTTGGCGTGGAGGCCCAAATCCGCGCTGAAGAGTGACCGCGTTTCAGGCTCTCTAGCCTCGAAAACTTGTCGGATTTCTCTGAAATTTCACTGACAGCCTGTTTGAAACATAATATGAATTATCGTACAGCTATTTTACTTGATCTCGAGACTCTGATGGCCATACCTCGAAGTCGCGTCAAAAGTGTGACAAAAAGACGCGTTTCGAACTCAGCCAGGCGCGGCAAGCCCTGTCCGCGCGTCGCCCTGGGCATTATTTCGGAGACTTTGTCACGCGTTACGAAATTTTGCAAATTGAGGCTTTCGCGACACCCCCTCTCCTTCACGCGTTTTCTGCCCGCTCAAGGTCTCCTAAAATCTTGAAAAATTCATATTGACACATTTGAGAGCATATTGCAACGATCCCGAAAAATTCCGAAGGCAAACGCATCCAAGCCTGGGTGCGGGGAGCGACGCTCTGAAAACTTTTGCAAAACCCGCCTCCCATAGTACGGACCCTCTGATGATTGTCTTTGACTCCTGGCAACATCAATATCAGCTGGCGGGCATTTATCTGGTGGATGTCCCGCATGACATGACATTCATCACTCCAGAGCTTTCTCAAGATCTCTCGCAATTGCCAGTTCGTCGTATAGACTACGAGAAACTGCCGCGATCGATCATACGGTACTATAGCGCCTGGGTCATCCCAATTGGGATATTTTCAAAGGCTCAACATTCTTCATCGCTCGTCGAATTATTCATCAAAGCCTCAAAGGACGTGAATGCCGAGAGTTCATTCCTATCGACCCAGAGGTCGAGGACGAGAATCCCCAGATCGAGACTGTAAAGGTCGAACTACGAAAGGGAGACAAAGAGGTGGCTCGGATTTTCCTCAATCTGTCCGATTGGACGACTACAGAGCCAGAGATATTGCCGCACACCGTGATAAAGGATTGTCGATACCCAAGCATCAGTCATCGTGACAATCATCCCTTTGGACCCATGTTTCCCATCGACACCGAGTCTGAGGAACGTCAAGTCATTGTGCCGAAATTTGAAGACGGTAATGGATATGGCGCCTCATGGGTTTGCTTGAATATACCCGAATCCATACCCACTACTTTGCCTTTCTCGGCGAGTTGGAAGAACACTCTGTGTGTTTTTGATAAACATTCTGGACGACTGTATATGCATCTTTCGGACGGACTGCACATACTGCAGTACTAAAGACTCCACTAGCGAAAGGGTTGAAGGGAGGATTTTATAAAGAAATAATGGTTGCTATTTTTGCAACTGGGATATGACGTCGTATGTCAGCCAGTGTACCATTACGATAGAGCATGGTACCATAACACAATTTCGAAACATCTCTCTGGTGCTCTATTCTTGTTCGTCTTTGGGAGTCTGTGGTTCCTGCCAATGATCGAAAATATGGACGCCTCGAGAAGTACTCGATGTATACTGGACGGTACCACAGCGTATCACGAGAGACAAGAGATGGACGGATTCCGGGTAGCGATTACCGTGGGCAAGCCTTCGCCTCTTGAGAGAAGAGTGCGACTCAGATACGGCTGTGAGGCTACTGAATCCACGAGACCGTAGATCCACGAAAAGATTACCGAAGAGAACGGCGGGTTGATCAATCGAAGATACAGAAGTGTGATTTCATGATAGGAGTGTATTGACGTGCTGATCTGCTGTGCGACACCTTCAATTGGCACTGGTTTGAGTACCTCGCGCATCTCAGGGCTGTCGAAACGGCGCTAAATCAGATTGATGTGGTGCCGTGATTGAAAGATAGACGGTGAGATCATTTGCCGCGAATAAGGATAATGCTGTCATATTGGACCTTTTCTTGGGTTAGATTGACGAGCTACGCAAGGACTGCGTAAACGAGTTACCAACCGCAAGTCTAGTAAGCTATGGAATTAGTTAGCGGGTAAGGATGCCGCGTTCATCGAAGCTTATCAATTCGAACTGTTTTGAGCAAAATCATGATGTCACTCCAGAATATTCGTAGTGAAAATATTGAAGTCGAGAGCCCAGACGAACGCTATGCTTGAAAGTGGCTGAGCATGGCAGCACTACGGCGCCGTGAGTGAGGGTCGAGCGGTGGAAAGACGATGCACAGCTGGCGGCACAAGAAATAAATCACGGGAACTGTCGGCTTCGGATCGGGAAAGGAGAGCGCGGCCCGAAAGACTGGAATCGGAGTTACCGCATTTAGAGGCCGCATTGCACCCTCTCGCTTACGGCGCCTGCTCCTCCTGCCTTCTACTCCCTCCCACTACATCCCTCCCGCCTTGTCTCTCTTTCAGCCATCCACCCACCAACTACTCTTATTCTTATCCTAGGACGGCCATGACAACTCATGTGATAGCCTCCTCACACAACCGGGATGTCTCTTCACCCCATGCCCACCAGTCTTCCTCGTCGTCGATGCACAGCGGCGGAACAGCCGTCATTGGAAGTCACTATAGAGTCGGAAAGAAGATTGGAGAGGGCAGCTTTGGCGTCGTGTTTGAAGGAACTAATTTGTTGAATGGAGCTGCTGTGGCGATCAAGTTTGTGAGTCTGGTTCAAATCGAGCGGTTGAAGGAGCCTTATTGTTCGACGTTCGTCGCTACCAACGTCAGGAACCTCGGAAAGCGGATGCACCACAATTACGAGATGAATATAGAAGTTACAGAGCGCTCAATGGAACTCGTGAGTTAAAGCATGCCGTCGTCACGGTGGAGCTAATTGTTTCGGAAATATAGCTGGTGTACCCCAAGTGTACCATTTCGGACAGGAAGGACTTCACAACGTATGCCTCCATGGATTCAAACAATGCTTGTGTTCATCATGAATATTAGGTCCTCGTGCTTGATCTCCTGGGGCCCAATTTGGAGGACCTGTTCGATATGTGTAATCGGAAATTCACAATCAAAACTGTCTGCATGCTGGCTAAGCAAATGGTTCGTGTCGCGTCTTCCTGCCCCCATTCCACCTCCCCGTAGTCGTGCTTGGTTCCTTGCATCCGACTGTGACCGCGGATATCGTCGTTCCTGGTCGAGCCAGGTATCGGCGCCGCAGATGACACACATGGCCTAGTCAATCACGTGACCTCATTCTCACTAATGTCTGTCTTCATCAGCTCACACGAGTGCAAGCTATCCATGATAAGAGTCTGATATACAGGTTTGTGTGTCACTTTTCCGCCCTGACCTCCCATTCATGAGATACACGACAACAGGGATATAAAGCCAGATAACTTTCTAATCGGAGCGCCTGGAACCCGTACCGCAGGCCTCGTCCATATAATAGATTTCGGTATGGCAAAGCACTACCGCGATCCTCGGACACACGTACACATTCCTTACCGTGAACGAAAATCCTTATCGGGTACCGCTCGTTACATGTCGATAAATACGCATCTCGGCAGGGAACAGAGCCGACGAGATGATCTGGAGAGTCTGGGTCATGTGTTTATGTACTTTTTGAGAGGAGGTCTGCCGTGGCAGGGGTTGAAGGCCGCAACTAATAAACAGAAATATGAGAAGATCGGTCAGAAGAAAGAGAGCACTCCCATAAGCGAGCTTTGCGAAGGATTCCCTGGTATGTATCGGTCTACGTCGTCCTCATAATTCGATGGCTGACCTGAGGCTATCGCAGAACATTTCGCGACTTACATGAATTACGTCCGAAAGCTCGGATTCGACGAGCAGCCTGATTACGACTTCCTTCGAGCGCTCTTCGTCAAGGTGCTGCAACTTATTGGAGAGACTGACGACGGTCAGTACGATTGGATGGCGCTGAACGGTGGTAGAGGATGGGAAGCCGGTAACGTAAGTAATTTTTGATATGATAAAGTCTGCGACATGGCACTAAACCACTTCCATCACAGACTCCGTCATCGCTGCTGGTCCAAGCACATGCTCAAGCTACTCCTCATACGCCTCACAGGAGTCAACGTCGCTCGCATCATCCAAATGGTGGCGACAGGACCGATAGACGTGAGAGGGAGCGAGAGAGAGACAGGGACACCAACGGGCCCAATACTTCCGCCGTTGGCGTATCACCGCTTATCATTCCTTCACCCGCCGCGATCGCCAAGAAACGCGACAGGGAACGTGAACGTGATAGGGAGCGGTTGGGCACCGAGCGCGATAGGGCCCTTTCGATCTCGCCTATCCCTCCTGCTAGTCGGCGCGCCAGTGGCATGCCATCGGCCGTTGCTGGAACTCCTACCAGCTCTCATCCTTACGCTTCCGCCGCTATGTATATGAACGGTACCATTGGCACTGGGACGAATCCCAATGCGACTACAGCCCCCAGCACGCCGACAGTCAATAATCCGAATGCCGCGAACGGTGTCAATCCTCTCGGGAATAGTATCAGGAACGGCGATCCGACGAACACCAGCAACTCTCACATGCGTGATCCTTCGCAGCCTCAGATGCGAACGCCGTCGAATCAATATAAGCCTCTACCTACTCCTCAGCCGTCGAGCCCTACACCAAGCGAAAGGGAGCAGCAGCAGGCTCAAGTTATTTCTCAGCAGCAAGCACAGAATATGCAAAAGAGGATGTACATGCCCCAGGAAAGCATGAGAGTTGATCCGAGAGTCAGCGCTGAGGGACGACAGGCTATGCAGCGAGGCATGGAGATGGAGAGGAGGAGTGAGAAGAGGGGCTTCTTCGCGAGTTGTTGTCGATGAACGGGACATCGTACTCGAGCGGTATGTTCCCATTCCAGACCTTCGGGGGCTACATCTGACACGCACTCGCTCAGGTCGTTCCTAGATCTTCGTCCGCTCGCTCGCTCACTGTCACGCAAACTGTTATGCCACCCATCTTCTTGAGTCTCTTGGCGATCCATCTGTCACCTCTCATATTTATCCGCTGCTTCATATACGCCCATGCTTTCATCGCTATCATCTCGCATTCGGAAACGAACGACCGCATCACGACACGAACGTTCACACGCACGAACGTCAGCACGCTCCATCAACGCAACGTCCCCGTCATTCGCATCACTTCCTATCACGATGATGTAACCCCGACTTCCACTCCTCAGTCATCAATCTTCAAGATCTCGTCCACAAGACACCTGCACATCTATCCGTCCACTTGTACAAATATATCTAATGTCTCAGGCGCATTATCGCGCGATCTGACAAAAAGCTTCGGAAGAAGATTCTTTTTTATTTTCTTCTGCTGGTCTATTTGGGATTACTTGTAGTCTCTTTTCTTTCTTTTTCAGGGTCGTCGAGTTTCCGACGTCCTTTTCTCTCTATCTTTGTCGTGCATGTTAGCGCTGTGCGCTTGCGGACTGATGCATACGATGACCATGGATTAGTACTTTACATTTGCCTATTGGAATAATATCTGCTTTCCTCTCCTATACGAACAACTTCCCCCACCACCTGCGGCCTGCGTACCGAGTACGTAACACAGCGTGCAGGACGTCAAAATCTCCACCGAATAGGGTGAGAATACGCTGAGCTTTGGTAAGAATTGCTTACTAGATCACTATTGGGAAAATCGTAAGATTTTTGCCGATTTTTGGGAATACCTGGGGATTTGCAGCTATTCCCAGAAAATTCCCAAAATTTCCCAGTCGAGCAAAACTTGGGATAAAGTGACCAAAGCTCAGCAAAATCAGCACAATCTTTTGGGAATTTTGTCACCGGCACGCCGTGTAAGTTACCACGACGCTTAGGTAATCCAGCTCTTTAACGTTCAACTTGAACGTTCAACGCTCACGGCAGTGTCTGCATCCAAACGCTGCTTTGATACGCACATAGCACGGCCCTCATCTAGGATGGTGCATTTCAACCACTTGCATCCCGAGCTATGCCTCCTTTTAATGAGTTCCTTGAGCGTTCAGGATATCGTCTATCTTGCTCAGGTGCGTTGCAGCGTGGTTGATTCAAGTCCTTGATTTCTCATGCACGCCATGCGCCCACCACAGACGTGTTCGAGGATGCGCGAGCTGATAAGAACACATAAATCAGCATTCCTCTCCTCCACCAATCCGCAAATCATACCATTTCCTCTTGGGGAGCTCACGGATGATGTTGGCCCTGCAGACGTGTTTCGTGCTGCGGCTCAAGCTGCGGCATTATCTCGAAGATTGAATCCTCTTTCCTCGGGCCAGAGTGCGAACGTCAAAAAGCATTCCATCTTTCCGCTTCCAGCTCCTCTGTCTGTCATTCCTAGCCCCGGGCCATTACTTCTCGACGATTACATTATGTTTCGTTCACTGGGTGCTCTCGATTTTATAGCCCTCTTCAAGTTTAGCAATGGGCTCTCCTCTCGGCACGAGTATGGAATCATTTATCAGGAGACTTACCAGCCCATACCCTCGAGAAAAACAGTTGTCGTTGCGCTCTGTCAGCGTGGCAAGGAGACAGGTTCAAGTTATGTTCTACAGGTGGACGAATACTCTATCTGTGATGAGACCTTCGGAAAAGTGGAGACTCATTTTGTCATGAGATTCAATCCTACAACATCCCGTCTAGTGCTGAGTATGAGAGTTGAAGGCAACGGAGTTCTCGCAACAGGAAGACATGGCATCGTACACTGCAACTGGGTCGAGAAGTCTGCCCTATGGCTCAAACCAATGCCGACCAGCGAATTCGTAAGTGGTGATGTAACGTATTACTTCTCTGTCATCCATCGCAATCTAGGAACTTCTTGATGCGTGCTTTGATTCCAGTTCGAATTCCATCTACATACTTTGTCAATGCGACTGCGAATTCGTACTCGCTTCAGTCAAGATGCCTGCCACGCTACCTGCTTTGCAGTTCGAGGGGGCTGCGTGGGCCATGACCTCCGAAAACCTCAGAGACCTCCATTGGAACGACCTGGAGATTCACCTCAAAAAATCCCGGCAACCTTTCGGAATGGTCTTGCGTCCGAGAGTTTGGCTTTGTCAAACAGTGCGGTCCAATCATCTTGAAAGCCTGGTCTCTCAAGACAGCGATGATCGACCGGCGAAGACCATCACTCATCTGCGCTTCAACCTGAGAGAAGGCGCGGGTGAAAGCGTCGAGATTTCTCACACCCTCAAACCAGATGCACGGGAATCGGTGCCTTGGCGAATCGACAATCGTTTGCCGGCACTCGTCGACCCACCGGAAAATCATATATATGTCCTGAAACTTGCTGATAGCCACAACCTCGTAACTGATTGGGTCCGATTGCAACTTCCTGAGAACAATGTCAGAATGGGATGGGATCGCCCTCTCTGTAAGTTTGTCGGTTGTGATCATCTTCGCGGACGACTCCTGCTATACTCGGACCATAATCTGCATGTCATTGAATACTAGTTATGTATTTTAAGACTAAGCTGTATATCTTGGCTACCAGGAGTTCTACAGATGAATCCTGGATTCCTGACGAAAATTGCACAATCGGGGGTGATCATTTTCGGATTTGTCGCTCGTTCATGGAGACCTCGACGTGGAATTTTTTTTTCATGTACTAGGGATCGGATGTTATACTCATTTTGGATGCAATGTGTCCTGTTTTGCGGATACAAGTGTGAAACGACGGAGTTTGAATTGCCGGGAGCCCAGTTGGACCGGACTTTCAAACTCAGCAGACCCAGAGACGACGCTCGAGTTGGTGCAACTCCTATAGCATTCTACTGGCTGGACATAAGAGAATGGAAGACTTCATACTACGCTTACCGGATGTATGGTTACGATTATCGTACATGTTCGGAACTTCGGATACATTGCAACTCAGCACGCGCCGTCTGATCGGCATCTCTCCCGGCCGCGGCGGCTTGACCTTCAGCGCCTCTGACCCCGAGCACCTCGCGAAATATGATTTGGACTAGCCCAAAATCAAATATGCGTAATCGGAAATTGACTCTCCGTCACAGGGAATCGGATTCCGCCTGACCGCCAATGAGCTGAGCCAGTTGTTGCTGGTCATTCTCGGTTCAAGTGAACTGGTTCTTGTCAGCAGCTCGACCAATTCTTCGTCAGTACACCATCCCCCAAAGCTCTGTTTCGGTGTCACCCCGAGCCTCATCGAGTCGCCCACGTGTTTTCTGGGATCAGAGTGCGGTCGAGCGTGCTGGAATCGACTGCCTCAGCGAACCAAGCGACAGTCAAATGTGTATGTCAATTCTCTCAATGTTCATTAGTTCAATCGCTGACTGCGTGCATTGCTCAGTTGGCATAGCGAAAGGACAGAGAGGTCCCTCGGCGTCCGTCGGGCGAGTCATCGATCTTGGATCCCAGGCGGTGGTGTCGACCGTCTTGAACTCATCTTTTTGACCTCACCTCCCCACGTCGTTCTGCTCCTGTCGATCTGATCTGTCGGAGCTTGTCCGTCACGACTATGCTGACTATCTCCAAACTGATACAAGTCCGGCTGGGCCCCACCGAGAGAGAATCGCGACTGCCGGGGCTGAGTCCTGTGGTATACAGGCCAACTGGCGATGATCTGGAGTTGACTGGACTGGCGAGCGTCTGGAGGTGAAGTAACAGAGCGGATTAGCGACTGTTGAAGATATTCGTCACCGGGTACGTCGCCGCCGATGATTCCTCGCCCTCGCGACCCTTACCTGTGCCCCGATCTTTCGGTAGAGTGCTCGAGCAATCACCCCAGGGTTCGGAATGATTGCCAGCTGAAAATCTGACCCCGGGCGCACTACTTAGTCGTGATGGAAATTTGTGGTTTTTTTGTGTTCCTTCAAGTCGTGTGAGTGAAGCGCTTCATTTCATTATGGTCCCGAGCTTGCTACTGGGTCGCGTGCAAGTGCAGGGTCACCGTACCCGTTCGTGTCCGAGCTTCGTTTCGACCGGTTCACATGTTTACCGTGCGCCTGCTCCTTCCTTTTTGCTGAACTAAGCTGGTGAGTTTCATTCGATTGACGATTTCCCCTGGATGTGACGTCGCCAACGTAATCGTAATTCATCTGTGACTGGGCTTTCCGACTACATGCTCCCCGCTCTGGTCTGGATGAACGGTCGATATCGGTGTGTGGAGGTCAGTAGCTTCCTGACCTTGCGGGACTCGACCGTCTGGATTTAGGGGTGCGTGGTTGAGATATACGATTCAGACGAGAAGGAGAGAAGAGATGGTTCGAAAGACGTTGTTTGTTTACTCTGGGATGCGTTGTTTGTTTGCTCTAGGAACACTGAGACGCAATGAGAGAGGGAGAAATCAGGAGGACAGATCCACTTTGCAGAATGAATACTCAGTCGGTGACATAGAATAAATAGACGATCAGTCAGAATAATCATGCCAAGTAGGTGTAATACTAAATAATCGAGAGCGAAAGGAGAAAGCAGAACAAAGGGAATATAGGATGATGACGAGTAGAATCTAACACCCATCCCATTGGACGCTCGGGGTATCAGAGTATTAGTGGTGTTGAGGTGTGATGGTGCATTCCAGTTAGTGATGTGAAATATGATATGATATGATATTTTCCCCAAATTTTGGAATA